>JBBPOK010000344.1:0-32550 GCA_038091415.1 Leccinum variicolor
AGTCGATGGGCAATCGTGATCGTCGTTCGACCCGCTGCAGCCTTGTCAAGTGCATCCTGTACGATTCCCTCCGACTGCGTGTCAAGAGCCGATGTCGCCTCGTCAAGAAGTAGAATTCGAGGATCAGACACAATCGCACGAGCGATTGCTATGCGCTGTTTCTGACCACCAGACAAAAGGAAGCCACGTTCCCCGACCATCGTATCGTACCCGTTCGGCAACTTGGTGATGAATCCGTCCGCGTTCGATTTGATACATGCCTCCCGGATCAGTTTGAATTTCTCCTCCTCCGATGCATGCTCGTAAGGCGTATTGATCAATCCGTGTGCAACGTTGCCGCTGATGGTCGTAGCGAAAAGCGTGGGTTCCTGGGAGACAAGACCGATCTGACAGCGCAACCACTTGATGTTCAAGTCACGGATATCCGCGCCATCGAGCTTGACAGATCCGCTCAAAGGATCATAGAATCGTTCAATGAGCGAAATTATGGTCGATTTTCCAGAACCCGAAGCACCAACGAGGGCGGCCGTCTCGCCTGCTCTGAAGGTGATATTGATGCCTTTGACGATAGGCACGTCGGGGCGAGAAGGATAGTTAAACTTGATGTCTTCCAGAATGATTTCGCCTAGAATTTTCTCTGGTTTGAGACCACCGGGGTTGGCAGAATCGATGTCGGGGATGCGCTCGATAGTGGCAAACAACTTGGCAGCTGCCGCTCGGGCATGTGAGACAGCTATGGGATTGATTGAGCGAGAATATCAAGCGAAAATTAAGATACCGACCTTGCATCTCGGGCGCCACCTGCGTTATGGAGACCGAGCCGATCAAAATGGCTAGGAATGTGTTGATGACCTGGCCGGAGTTTGCTGTCGATGAAAACATGAGCAAATACAAGTTACTGTGATGAATCTCTCAGTTCACCATAACCCTCGTTGATCAATGTGGTGCCAAACTGAAAAGCTGGAAGGATGTCAGAAATGAAGAGCAAAAAATTCAGTGACTCTCGTCTGTACCTAAAGCATAAGCAGAGTATATGGCAAACATAAGAAAGGCAACACAAGATCCTTGAATTACGGCTGTTTTATAGTCTCCGAGAAGAGCTGATTGGACGTGTACGTTGTAAAGACGATCCAATGTTTTCTGGATGCCGAATGCGTGGGCGGTTCGTATAGTTGAAATGACCTCTTCTGCTAGTGTACCACTCCTAGCAACGTGGTTGAGAGATGATCTGTGGAATATATGAGTAGGAAAGTCAAAAGAGATAGACAGAATACAAACTGCCGATATTTCGACGCAAGGGTACCCGTGAGGACGCCGATGATTAGAAAGCAAGGGAGAATGGAAGATATTGCAAGAGCAAGTCTCCAGCAGCGAACGTAGGCAAGGATGTAACCGGTAAGGAAAGAGGAGGCATAGTTTGCAATGAAGGCAACCTTGTCGGACATGCCTTCCTGTATCAGATCTTATCAACAGTGGCTTGAGTGTGGAAAGGGATGGGAAAGGGATGGACGTACGGGTGTCTTTCTGAATACGAGTTGCGATCTCACCCGCACCAACTGTGTCGTAGAAGGCGATGTCTTGGCGTAGTACGGCCTGAAGGTATTTCTCACGAATGCGTTTCGCATTTATTTCGCCGGTATAGACCCAAATGACCATGTAGATGTATGTGCATACGAGCATTGCAAGTCCTGGAAGAATGTGAGCAAAGGCATAGGGTGAATGAGTAAACAAGTACCGATGTAAACAATATATAATGCCTGTAAACTGGAAACGCTACGAAGATGGGCGGCAGCTGTGTTGAACTCCTGGATAACGGTAGCATTTTTGCTGTCCTGTAGATACGCCGTTTCGGAAGAGGTAAATGAGACGAAGATCTGTACGAGATTCCCAAACAGAAGAGTTTGCAAAGGCTGATTTGAAGGAGTAAATTTTTAAGTGAATTTGACTTGTGGAAGGGTGTACCTGCGCCGCCCCAGCTCCAACCGCAGTAACGATTCCAATGACATCAATGAACAGTTCTAAACGAGTGGAATAACTAAGATGAATGAGCAAATGGCGGGAGATAAGTAGTGGGACTCAAGTTTACCGGAAAAGCTGGAAGAAGGACACGGGAGGAGGCAACATAGCGCTTGGCTCCGACCTATCATCCTGCGTCATCATGGGGGGGCGAGAGGAATGCACAACGTACGGGACCCACTACTTAAATACGGCACACGTGGAGTGTTATTCGGAACACACGCAGCGTGTTCTCGGGGTGTCAGCTGATAAATGATAAATGAATTTTAGCACTGCGCCACTATGCGGCTGAGCCAATTTGCGAAGCAGACAAGAACGTCATCGCTGGAACGCCCAGGAATTTCAGACTTACAGCCTATCAGCAGTTTGAGGAGGGTCCAGAGGCCAGCCGGCGGGTTGCCTACCAAGCGAAGAACCTGTTTTGCTCGAATCCAAGAGGTATGATTTGGAGGATAAACTCATAAGAGCCTATGATACAGCCAATTCGGCTGCTGGTTTCACCGATTTGAAAGGGTAAAGTTGAGTTTGATCGTTTGGTAACCATGCAGTAAGTAGTCGGAGGTAACGCCGCTTCTTTGACTCGGAACTTGGAAGTACTTATCTCCGAAAGCCATACACTGTATGTATACTCGCGACCTGGAAGATATTTATAAACAACAAACGAAACAAACCTCTACTTACACGCATGATCAAGTTGATCCCCGTGAATATTGACTGGACTTAGTATCTACATAGCTATTGGACGCCCCTCCAGCTGTCGAGAGCACATAAGCACCTGCAGGTGACAATGAGTGAAGAAGGGGCAATTGACGAATGCAGGCATGTTCGTTCATCACAGAGAGTTGCGGTCGCCAGCCGACCTTGATTCTGTCACGGTGAACAGCAAAACATTGGATGTAATTGGTTCAAGTTAGGGCGTGCATACTCTCCCTCTGAAGCACGATTTTGGCCTCGGTTGTCAAGAGTGTTGAAGTTGATCAAAGCACCCAGTCATTCTTCACAATATATTTCCCTAGCTGCCGGGATGTCGGTGAATGAAGGTACCATGATGCGATAGCGAGGCTAGCTATTTCACGTCTTGGTTATAGTCATGCCTTCGTATCAGAAATTATAAGCAAGGATCACTGATCAGATATTGAATCGTAAGTCTCAAAATCACGAAACGAGCAAATTTACACTTCCAGATGGTTTGGGATTACAGATCTGCATTGTATTATATTCGTGCAACCTCATCAACATTGTGCAAGTCCTACCGCTCTAAGTCGACTCGTCATGCAGCAGCACATACTCGCGGTTTGATAGACCAAATTTAATGACTTGAAACGAAGACTCAGGACGGGAGAGAGAAACAAAATAGATAACACACTGTCTCCTGCCCTTAGCTCGTAAAATCTTGTCGTTGGTATGGCTTCATCATTGACATGAGTAGCATTTGTAGACTCGAGGTCGATGATGAATGGCCTTGGAAGAACATCAGTGGTACAGACAAGGATGGGTGAGAAGGACAAACTTGATGACCGCTTTTGCAACACCGAATTCATCTTTTTCTTGCACTTGTCGATCTGTGGTTCAACGGCAACCGGTCAACGGAGGGGGAAGCATTCAAAACACTCCCTGGCAACCTACGTTGAATAACGGCATGCTGCTTGGAACAGGAAGGATGTTCGATGAATATATCAGCAACCGTACGGTCTCTCCCTATTAGATAAGCGCTCTGCCTATGAATGTGAAAAAGTTCTGTGATGATAAAAAGGTCAGAGATCCCGTTGGGTTGCACTAGACGCAAAATCACCTAATTGTTCATCCCCTTTGAAAACGTATAGTCTCCACCCAAGCGTTGGTTTTCTGGCCTCGGGGGGTTCGTTGTATTTCAGAACGGTGCTCGTCCCATCAGCTGCTTTGACGGTATTAGTGGCAGCCGCGAGCAACCCGGATGGCTTGAAGTTTGGTTTAGCCTTGTTCTCCGGACTTTTGGAGCGGGTCGGGGAAGGGGAACGCGAGCGTCGTCTGGGTGAGGCGGAACGGTGTGTTCGTGTTGCTTGCTCCCTACCACTTTCGGGGGGACGATGGTCGCTGCGCGTTGGATAATCCCTGCTGTCCCTTTCGCGGTCGCGGTCACGGTCGTTATCTAGTTCTCTGTTCCTCCCCCTCCTTCCGTTGTCGTATTCGCGTCCGTAGGATCTTCGATCTTCTCGATGACCCTGCCCGTCTGTTCTCCGCTCTTCATCTCGTCTTGGGTTTTCTCTTCTGTAATTGGTACCATGACGACGGTCAGAGGGTCCGCGTTGATCTTCACGGTCATCTTTTCGCCTCTTGTGCCAGTCATTATCGTCATATTTGCGGTTGGAACTGCTGTCTTTGCCGTAGTCACGCGTG
Organism: Leccinum variicolor; assembly: GCA_038091415.1. Lineage (NCBI taxonomy): Eukaryota > Fungi > Basidiomycota > Agaricomycetes > Boletales > Boletaceae > Leccinum > Leccinum variicolor. The sequence continues at coordinate 4,393 of JBBPOK010000344.1, forward strand.
GACATCGTGGTCGGCGGTTCAAGTTGAATTGTGGGAATTGTACTGAACAATATTGGCCCAAGTTGATCAAAAACCCTCAGACCCAATGTTATTGCAATGCACGCACATCTCCTGGAAGGAAGACTCATCTGCCAAAGCGCCGTGTCTGCCTGTGGTGCAGTTACATCAATAGCCTTGTCGGATATTTCATGTTTCCACTGCACCAAGAGGAATGTACGGTTCGACCCTGGCAGCAAATATTGCGGTCCAACTGGGAGATTATCTTTCGTAATTCAAGTTCAAGTTCGCAGTTGCGAAGTTTCAATGTGTCGACGGTCTGTCTTGGACCATCCGACGGGTCTGGTCACGATTGACACTCTTAGAAGGGACGAACGCCGGGTTGGACATGCTGCGGACTTAGTGACATCCCTTCTTCCGACTCATCTGAAGAACCGTCGGGCGATGTTTTCTCTCTTCTTATCGCACCACGATCAAACATTTGACCTGTCATGGCTCACCGATCCGTCTTCCTGGCATTCTAGAGACTTCGAGTGGGCGATATTGTAATTTCCCAGGAGATTATACACACAGCTCAGCGTGGTGCTGAAACGTTCAGTATCACGGCTGCAATCTAGCCTGGGCTAGATCGCCTTGGCTGTGGTCGACGTTTGCGCCCTGCGGCAGTGCTTCTTCCAGGCCAGATCGGGACACGCGATGGTTTGATCTTCTGGCCTACCAGCCTCGAGTCCAGGAATCGAGATCATTGGCACTTCCAGGCTTGGGTAAGGCTCTCGTCCATGTTACCACCTTCTAGCTTAGCGCGGCAACGCAGCGACAGAAACATCGCGCCAGCCCTGTCCTTGATACTTATTTTGCGCTGAGCTGATTATATGTCCGATAGGTATAATTTGGAGTGATCGCACGAACCAAAGTCTTATCAGCATAACGCAATTGCCAGCGTAAGAGAAATCATAGCGCCGCAGCGAAGCTACGGCTGTGTGAGAAATCAATCCGATTTGTCTGCAGTACGAGTAAAAAAAACACGAGGCAGCCTTCGATTGCCATGTCAGATGTCAGCACGGCTCTTTGTTTTCCGAGTTCCGACGGCTTGCGTATTTTACAATACTCAGACACGTCCTGAGATAACAATGCTTGTGCGAACGTCATTGAAAGATTGAGCATGAAACGTACCGATAACGCCACAGGCAGCTCTACCACCTGCATGACCGGTGGTGAGGGAGTCTGAATGGCCCCCTCTGCCTAAGTCATCCTCACCCTATGGGGATATGAGTGTGCGAATGGAAGCGCGGAAAACCGACGGTCCTACCTCGTGCACCACCACGGCACGACTAAGACCAATCAGATTCATTTGTCAGCGCTTCAGCATCCACCAGCTTCCACCGTGATCAGATATTTGAATTGAACATACCCGACTATGCTCCTAAGGCCATTGAGAGAGATCACGTTGTCCGTGAACGAAAACGTTGCTGTTCCGTGATCGTCGCTAAGGATATTACCCAGGTCGCCAACGTGCCTCGCAGCGTCTGTTGGACCACCGTGACTCTGGCTAGATGGATTGAAATGAGAACCTGTGGAAGTACATCCATTACTCAGGTCGCCTAGTTCACTACCACCAAGTATGAGAAACTGGATCGTAAAGCGGGTCCGAGTTGAAAACTCACTGAACGTGAAACCCTCGAAATGAAGAAGGGTCGAGGTTCTGGACGGTCCCCGAAACCGTGACAGGGCCATCTTTTGTTGCTTGTTCAAACGTCACAGTGCCGAAGACAGGTGAGCTGGTATCCGTGAGTATGACCACGGCCTGTTCAACGTTCTGTAAGGCGCTTTTCGAAGGTTGCTTATCGACCTACCTTCTGAATATGTTCCACTTCGGGACCCTTGAGAAACAGATAGTACAGGGCGAAAATGGCGGTTAGGGTAAGCACAACGGTGATGTATATTGGCTTGTTCGACTTTCTATCGAGGTAACGATCCATGGTGGGAGATGCCTTTCAACGTTTGGCCTGAGAGTCTAACTATTAGTAGTATACTCTCGCACGGTCATTGGCACGGTACTAAGTACCGGGTCACGAGCCGAGGCTGCTGGGAAACGACGTCATGAGCATGGATTCATTTCGCTACAGCGATCGCACTAGTGCAAGTGGACCATGCTTTTGCAACGTGGCCACCCGACCAATATTAATCACCCACCGAGTCGATGCGATACAGCTCCACTGCGAGTGATGAAGCGGCATGCGATAGTGGGAGTTCAAGGCAGTGCCTTTGTAGTAATTCCCGTCATCAATAATAAGACTTTAGCCTGAATACGTAGGTCAATAATAAGCAAAAGAAAGACAGGGGACTCGAGCACAAGCATAATAGACGAAAAGAATAGATATCTATGTACAGGTCGAACTTAGTAAAACACAACAAAAGAATGCTATCGTAAGGTGCAAAGTCGTGCAGAAAAGTCAACGGGCGAATACCTAATCAGAACACTTGAAGCAGTGTGTTCGCCACCACAGAACCCCTTTTCTCATTGCTGTGTTCATATCCCAAGTTTAGAATAGTCGTGGCCTGCTCTCGCACACTCTCTTGAAGTCGCTTTGACAGACTATCAACGAGCCCGGAGGGATCGAGAAATGAATGGGATAAAGCGAGGAGGAGAGCGAGTCTGGTTGGACACCATGCTCAGAAAAATAGATATGTCGTGATAAACACGCCGAGCGCTATGATGATAACCACCTGCAGTGGTACACCGTCCTGGTGTATAACAGTGTTGCGATCCACCACCGTACCCACTTCTGTCCCCCCATAGTATGTGCTCGCACCATCGTCGGAACTAGCAGCATATCTTCTTCGGAATTCGGACGGCGCAGCGGACTCGGGTGCGACCGACTCTGGCGCTGTAGAACTTGGGTCTGGCACTGCGGCCAGCAGTACACGCAAGCGCTGGATCTCGGCCTGAGCATCGGTGAACTTGACTTCAAGTTCGCGGTTGATTTGGAGGGCGGGAGGGGGAGGCGGTGGCGGTGGCGGCGAAGCTGGGGGTGAAGGATGGTGAACGTTGACATTCACGATTCCAACGCCGGCGCCGCTCGTAGTTGGCTGGAATTCGGGGGATTCTTCTCTCGAATCGTCACGATACAGATTGTCCGGTTCTCGTACCTGAGGGGGTGTTACTGAACGCACTGGGATGGGGGGAGAAGATGGTGCGGGCTGTGGCACCCTGATATTGCTTTCACCCTGTGAAATTCAGATCAGGAACTGTGCCAAGACCCATAAGATCAAAAACGTACGATAGTTTGTCGAGAAACCGGTGCAGACGGAAGGTCTTCTGCGTGGCCGTCTTCGCTTTCCTCATCGATCACGCCCTCGGGCGGGAGGTACACGACACGCAGCTTCTGCTGATATACTTTCCCCTCTTCGCCTGTGCTACTCGGAACATTCCACTGGAAGAGCCTTGAGCTGAGATATGGTGAGCAAGGGGAGAACTCTCACAATCTCCTGGAGATCCTTCGTTTCCTTCTCGGGCGTGATAAGGGTGCTTTGAATTAGGAACTTGTCCTTGCACTTGATTGACAACGGAGGTTCTTCCTTCATGGGTTGAAGCATTACTAAAAGGAGATAGTTGAAAGATGCGAAAACCCATAGTGCATGAGGCATACCTGACACCTCGACACTGTCGCCAGGCTCAATCCGGCCAGAGTTGGGACGGACACAGTACAGCTGATAGACCACTTGGTTAGTGGTGGTTTGGTATAGAGAGATATACGGACCTTGGGCGCTGTTGTCTTGACTTTGAAGGCGACCGGGGACGAATTCTGATTTGAGACCAATAAGACTTTTTTAACGAGCTGGGTGAACGGTCCTGGAAAGATATGAGCGGTGTTAAAGTACGGGTGTGTGCTGATAACTGACTGTTGAAGCCCAACGCATTGTTGGGAGTGAGATGGACAGACATGGTAGAGGAGGACGGACGGAGAGGGGATATATCTGAAGGGAGAGGCGGGCGAACGTTGACTTTGGAGCGGAGTTGGATACCGACGGTGGTCTTTTTTATGCGAGGATCACACACGCCCCCCCTCGAATACAAACTCGTGTTGACAGCGTGCTCAACACACCTCTCGGTCATCCACTGCTCAAACGCGTGCCAGCCTGGCACCTTGCCACATGCGCACACAATACTCATTTATTTCCCCCTTTACATATATCTTACAGTAGTCATCAACCTTGCTCAAGCTGTATACGGTTTCAGCGCAGCATGTACAAGCCACAAGTCTGCGATCTCTATGACTTGGTCAATCACTTTCTTGAGGGGACCGTCCGAGACCGCGTCCCAGTGTGCCTGGAACGCGGAGACGCCACGCTGAGCATCGTCTCAAGCAAGTGTACAGGAGCAAACTTGCCTTCACAGTGTCCCAGCCCAGGATGCCGTGGTAGACGTTGGGCTTGTCAATGATCGGAGCCCAGCTGTCGCCGTGGAACTTGGGTATTCCAAGTCCAAGCAGCCTGTGCAGTTCCTGTACCAAAGGCTCCAACTGATCGATGTTTTTTCCCTCCTTCAGGGCGAAGGTCACGAATTCCGTGATCGGTGCACCAAGGGCCCCTTTGGTGTCGTCGAACTCGATGTAACTGATCTTCGGTTTAGAACCGAAGGCGGCGCGGCAGGCTTCCTTTGCTGCAGTGTAATCAGCCTGCTTGGCAAACGCATCGTGTGCATCTTTCGTGTCCCAGTCTACAACGGGAATGAGGTCCCGATCGCTGCTGTGCTGGACGGCAAGGTGACGAAAGCATACCGTTCACCCAGAAAACCATGGTGGGGTCCTCGGTTTCGTATCCGACGTAAGATCTTATGTTGATTGATAAGAACATGGGTGTGGCAAAAGCAATGACGGTATGGAACACACATACTTCTTCAGCCCGGTTACCTTGCTGATCTTAGCAAGAGTTTCATTGAGGCTGACTTTGCCAGACTGATAGTCTGGGGACGCCTTGAAGTAGGTGATTTCAGCAACGGACGGCATTGGTGAGAGTGAGGGAGTATCTATCTATGATATTTATCCCACACGGAATTTGCCCGTCTTCTTCCGTGATGACAAATGACGTCACGGAGGATATCATGATCTTAGCTTTCCATGGAATCAACTACTCGGTTCACTTCTTCCGACTATTCCTCCTTTTTCTTCGCAGGTGAGACTTGTCCCACAGCCACCCCACTTTCTGTTTACCCACATTCGCAACAACAGGGGCGCTATGCTGCACGTAAGCCAATCCCTTGAGCATCGTTCAACGCAGTCTAATCGCGTTTATCTTAGCATCACCCACGGTGCCATGACGCGTAAGTCTCAGCTATCCTCCTTTTGTGCTCATCCCGTCGACCCCGAGCAGCCGTCGATGTCGCCAAGACACGTATCCAAGTTGACCCCTCCTACAAAAACCTGAACATAATCTCGGGTATCCGACAGGTTATCGCGAAGCAAGGCCCTCAGGCCCTCCTCACAGGATTCGGGCCCACCGCAGTCGGTTACTTCGTTCAGGGTGGCGCCAAGTTTGCTGGCTACGAGTATTGGAAATCGAAATCCGTGCAGTGGGTCGGCGCCGAAGACGCCGTCAGGTGCCGCACTGCAATCTATCTTGGTTCAGCCAGTATTGCAGAGTGAGAACCAATTGATGGCCCGGATGTTAGCGTACCGACCACAGTCCCCATCCCAGGTTTTTTTGCAGATATTCTGCTCACCCCGCTTGAAGCAACTAGAATTAGGCTCGTCTCACAAGAAGGTTACGCGACTGGCCTTGTTTCCGGTATCACTCGCCTGGCTCGCGAAGGGGGGTTCGCGAGATGTATGCGGGATTTTTGCCGATACTCTGCAAGTTCGTCGTGCAATCCAGACCGATCATGCGTGGTACTCACTGTGTTCATTTAAAGACAGATTCCTTATGCCATCGGGCAGTTTACAGTGAACGAATTTTGCCACGAACTCGCTTTTCGTTCCATGTCGGAGGAAACACGAAAGAACTTGTCAGGAGGAAGCAAATTTACTATTCAGCTGGGCAGTGGAATCATTGCTGGGTTTGCAGCCGCAGTTCTCAGCCATGTGGGCCTCGCGTTCCTCACACGCATAATTAGTCAATTAATCACCGGTCGTTCCACAGCCTGCTGATACATTACTGAGTCAGTCAGATCAACAAGGGTCATGGCCCTGTCGGCTCCATGACTCATAGACTGAGTGTTTTAGCCCGGCAAGCGGGGCTCCGTGGCTTGTTTGCCGGATTGGGGCCAAGGATGATCATGACGGCCGGATTAGTGTCCGGTCAGTTCGTCTTGTATGGAAGCATCAAGCAAGGTATGGCTCGGTTTCACCGTGTCCGAAAATCAATGTTAACAAGATCCTCATAGCTCTTGGTGCTCCTCCAGGAATAGAGATTCACAAAGAGAAGAGTACAGTAGTCTGACAGTCGCATACTGTACTAAAAGTAGAGTGATCAGAAGAAATGTTGTTCACTTCGACACACATTTATCGATCATCTGCCTCTCTCCCTAGAACCTCAGCGAGTCGAGTCTTGACGCCGGTCTGGTACGAAGAGTCATCGCTTGTGAGATCCCACTGTAAAAACCGCCTGGAAACTTCCTCGGCTGCTTGAAGGTCCAATCGTTCCTCCTCGGTCATGCTCTCCTCGAGCAACTTACCAAGTTCGTGTTTGATCAGGAGTTCGCTCAATTGAAACCGCATCAGAGAATAAATACAGATGCGCCGGCGTCAATGGCGCCTTTGAGAACATGGTACACACCTGACATGTTGAGCTCTGGATACAAGTCGGCGAGGAAGTCCGAACACCGCCGCGCATTGTGCTGCATGAGAAGAAAGCGAGAGGCCTGGTGCAACGCTGTTCGCGTATCAAACACACGTCATCGTTCCGATCGGGTGACCATTCACCGGTACAAATACATAATCTTCTCGCCAGGCGCTGGTATCCGGGAAACGTTGCTTTCTTGGTAGGTGCACTGGCCAGATCCTCCATCAGCGTCGAGTACATCCCCAGTGTGGGATGCGAAAAGAACTCTCATGTGGACGAAAGTGATGGGAAATTTGTGCGGGTCAATCAAGTCTTTTCGAAAGACATCGTGGAAGTGGGATGCAGCGAGCACTTTCGGACAGTCCTCGCCACGGTTTAAGAGGTGTGTCAAGACACCGCAAAACAAGCCTGCCCCATCTGAACATATTAAGTAAAACGTAAATTTCCAGCATTCTCAAAAAGTAAAGAACCAACCTGTTGTCACCGTGCCCTTCCCGAACTCATCAAGTAAAATTAGGGACTTGGAGGTGCAGTTTCTCAGAGCGAACGACACTTGATTGAGATCTATCATGAAAGCTGACTGGATCTAAAATAGAGTAGGAAACGGGTGAATGCTACTATATATGAGAATGAATCCGAAATATATTACTCTTGAAACTGATTCTTTGGTCTGGATCCGTGTGAAGACTACATATAAAAAATCAGCATTTCACAATAACATAATTTGTCAGACCAACTTTTATCAACTATTCCTAGTGTAGCGGACTCCGCGGGGACGAAGCTACCGAAGCTCAACAACGCGGTGTTGGAGAATGCTTCGCGACCCACCTTCCGATCTATGGTGTCAATGTTTGTCAACCGGCGTACCGTCCAAATCAATCACGCAGTCTTTGGCACGTACCTGTGCCATATATTGAATTAATGCAACCTACGACCAGACTTAGCGTTAGTCATCATCATGTAGTGCGTCTGCTAACCTGCTTCAAATACACACTCTACAACCATCGGTGACTGTTCAAATAAAATGTCGGAGGGGACTCACTTTACCACAGGCATTTGCACCGGTACACAGAAGCACACTGTTCCATGTAGTGTCAACCCCCGCCTCTGAACTACTATCATCCTCGTAACACATTCCAAACCCAATTCCGCCGACAAGACGAGTATCGTTAGGAACAAAGGTGTCCAGGATCTGTTCATGAAGAGGATGTCTGGGGCATAGTAGTTGCAGCTCCTACGTTCTAACGATTGACACTGTCATAACTTACCTTCCTTGAACAATGTCTATGATAGAATTTTCCACCATTCGAGGACGGCGATAGTCAAATGCTCTCGCGGCCTCTGCGAACGATAGCAAACAATCCAGTTCAGCACAAATATCAGAGGCATCTTCCATAGCTGGACCGAATTGAAGAACTTTGTCTAACAGTTCTTGAACGATCTCTATCTCTCGATCTACGCACTTAGCCTGGGAAATCTGGGGAGGCAATGATCATACCGACTATCGCTGGGTGTAGATCCCCGATGTGGTTATCCAAGTCTGCCGAGAACCATTAGAACTATTTGAATTTCCAAACAACCCGAGAATTTTTTACCATGCATCTCCTTTGATTTGAAGTAGACGTGAAACCTGCAGACGCATGAGACTGCCGAGAAGACGAAGAAGCAACTGAGGGCTCACTCGGAGGAAAACTGGAGCAGCGAATGGGTTATTGTTTGAAAAAAAATTATGACTATATTTACCTGGAATATCCATCCATCCAACACTTTGATTCCTGTCTCTGTTTCCCACTCCTCACGCATGGGTACAGTGATAAGAAAGCCTTGGAAATTCAGTAACTTCAACTGCATGAAAAATATCAAAATACGAACCAAGTTGGGGGAAATACACGACATTCAAAGATTCAGCATAGTCCTCAGGAACGGTCCGGGATATCTGTTCAGCAACTTTTGACTGTTTCTCTTGTGTATTGTTAGATGTAGACGATGTCAGGCCAACTGACCAAGACAGAATCAATGCCTCGATAGACATGTTTCCGATTGTCTAGTTCTTCGTCTATGTGTGGCCTGACGCACACCCTAGAAGCCTCGGCAGACTCTTCCCAGTCTATCTGTCAACGGCAATGTAAGGATACAAACTGCGTTCCAATGAAAGGAAAAGTCCAACAGTATTGTTCACCATGTTGCCGACTTCCTTGAAGGAAGCCACGTCTAGTACCTTCATGAGCTGCAAATTCTCAGAATCTCGAGACAACGTTGGCTGTGGCGCATACTCACCCTTACCACAACATCGACATGTCGACCATTGTGTAATTCTGCCAGCGCATCACGAATCATTGCAGAGTGATAAGCAAACTAGGGATAGCTCGCAACAAATCGATACAGGATTAAGGCAACGGACGAACCTTCACCAACGCTTGCCAGTCGGATATTATTCCTTTCCCGGATCGTAATGTACTCAATGTCCTGGGGATATTCGCAATGCCCTTCAGCTGACACTGTAACGCACCGACTACTGGCAAATTCTCGGCACGCAAGAAGCATTCCACCGCGTCATGTCGTGCTTTAAGTACCTCCATCGATAATGATGGACGTATAAACCACGTGCGAAGCAACGAGCGACCCAAGGCAGTCCGAGTAGTATTTAGTATACCTTTGTCCGAGTCATATGAGTGACAGCATAGTCGGCGATAAAACGATCTACCAAATAGTGACAGTCCTTCTTTCGTTTGGTCCGAGTGGATGGTAGCATGGTTTTCGCTCTCAAATACCTGTAAGGAGCTGTTCCGGCAGAAACTCTATATAAAAACATATCATGAAACGAGTGAGCTTACCAAAGAGTATCTGCGTTGACGTGCATCACCTGGTCACTAACAGTTGTTGAGCAAAGAGAACGGTGTGAAGAAAGTGGCGTACAGCGTTAAGACCTCGATACAAGATATATATGATTCCATTGTTTCGTCAACATCACCTAGCTCCCCTGTTGCTCGTTCGCGAGTAAGGAAGTCCAGAAGGGCCCCTATCGAGGATAGCTACACGCAATGTCGTTTCATTCACGCCCATCGTTAAACGACTTACGCAAAGAGGTGCCGACTCCAAAGAAGCAAAATTTGCCAAGCGTACGGCAGCGTTCCACCGTTCCATTGCAGGATCTCCGGTGGCCTCTCTTCTTTTTTCCATGAAATCATATGCGTTCCTCAGCCCGACAGCTGACGAATTATCGGTCCCGTCCTCGTGGTTGGAATCCAGGCTCAAGTCACCGCCAAAGCGAATCAGCATGTTTAACGACGATAACTTGTTCCGGCCCTTGTTAGGAGCGAACTCCTTGTGCGGTCTGATCTGGAAAGTGCCACCGGTAGCTTCCGCTGCCCAAAAATCACGGTAAACGTGGCTGTATGCTACATGCGTGGCGAGCAGACGGACTCACCATGATGTTGCAACACCGAAATGAAAGGATCATCCGCCCTTGAGCTAGTGAGTATGAAACTCGGATCCGAATGTTCCAAAACTGACAAGTAGGGCTCAGGACTTGAGCCGCAAACAACAGATTCAGCATTACGAAATACGAACCCATTTTCGTCAAGTCATGATGGACGCCTTCTTGAGTATCCTCGAGCACATATACGACGCATTTGGTGGGGTCATAGTACGCACAGCCGATACGACCACTGTATAAACATGAGCATGAGACGTGACAAGACTGAACATACCAAACTGACTGTTGACAAAAGATGCTCAGACAAATCTAGGTGGTAGTTAAGAATAGGAAGTAGATAACGGGTGACACGACGTTACTTTAAGTGACCCGGAACCATCTGAACTTGACGAATCACGCTCGTTCAGAGAATCTGATGTACTGCCCCATCTAACGCGTTTTGCATCTGGCCGAACGCTTGGATCGTGACCTGCCTGACTTCCCTCGCTCTGAGGGACATTCTCCGAAGGCGTTTCAGTAAGAGTGGAATTTGGACGTTTCAATTTAGATCTGCGTAACATGACTGATTGCCTGCGAAGAAGATGGATGGAATGAAACGCCTCTTTTGAGACTTACCAAATTTGGTGACCGAAATCGAATGGTTCTAAGTATTCGAACCCCGCAACTTTAATGATCACATGCGCTAGGGGTTCGAACTTGAATAGAACTCTCGTGCGGCCTGACTGTGAGTGATTGAAAGGGCCTTTCACTATGGAACTGATAACCAGCGTGACGACCACATCAGTCTATCCGTCGTCGTTTTCGTGTGGACTCACTGCTAAAGTGCTGACCCGACGTGGTGGCAATTGATAGTTTGTTCCCCTCTGAAGCCTCTTCCCAGTTCGCATTCGGTACCTGTTGTCCTTTCCGTCACACCCGTCTCGTCACTAATGCTTGCCTCCTCCCCAGTGTCTGCGAGCCCGTCAGAAAAACGGTAGCTGGGAATCTGTTGATCTAGATCCCTTCTCCAGTTACCGGTCGATGCAACCATAGGTCTCACAAGTCCCAACTACACTGTCGATTTGCGGGCCTCGAAGACTTTGTAACCCTTAGTATCCACCACCTTGCCCCACCTTCTCGATCCATCGAGTCGCAATGGCCAGTACAGATGCACCCCCATTTCTCTTTCGACTCGGAGATACACCGTCCATTCAACCTTCCGATGTAGAGAGTGATTATCGATCGGAAGAGCTATTTCAGGCACGCGCAGCTGTCCTCAAGGACCTCAAGCGATATCTCGAGCTCCCGTTTTCCACATTTATCGATCCCATCAGTTTTCCGAGTACAACTGAGTGCTCGCGAATGCGCCAAGCATTGGTAGATGATGGTATCTTGAACATTGGCTCGGATGGCAAGGCGCGTTGGGCTTCCTTTGAGACCCCGCCGTTCAAATCACGCGATTCAGAAAATGTAGCATTCAACCCATTCTGTAATATCATCAAGCATATTTTTGCACATATACCCAATTGTCAAGTGTCCTTCGATGCAAGTCTATACACTAAACTCCTCTCCCAACGCAAAAACCCGCCCCGTCCAGATGCATGCATCATACTTGGCGGCCCAGACGAAATACGCTCGTTCGATATTGTCGCTCCGTTCGAGTTCAAGAAGGCCTCAGGCGACTGTGCAGCGAATGATGTACGTGCTGCGCACTTCGGATACATAAATTACACTCATCCAATTCTAATATGTTAGAACATAGTGAAAACTATATGGAGCCTGCATGAAATCATGCGCGAGGATCCGCTCCGGCGCTTTGCGTTTGGATTCACCGTAGAGGACACTAAAATGAAAATTTGGTACTCTAATCGCGCATTTCTTGCCGCGTCTGTACCGATTGACATTATGGAGGTATGGCATTCAATTGAAAAATGTCGCTGCTTCGGTGATATGATGGTGTCTAGGATGTTGAGAATGTGGTGTCCCTGTTTCACTCCATTGGGAGTAAGAGTGACGATGAGCTTGGGTGGGATGGTACAGCCAGCCGCATCAATCATCAAGGCGAGATTCAATACAAGTTCAAAGTTAAAGATAAGTTCTTTACCACAACGCGCCTACTGGCCAACCATGGCGTAGATTCCATTGTTGGACGCGGAGTTTGGGTTTACGAAGCAAAGGATGAGAATGAGAGTGTTGTAGTCATAAAGGATTCGTGGCGGGAGGAAAGTCGAGAGAAGGAGGGGGCAATTTTGCAGCAAATCTTCGGCGACATACGGGAGGTGTTAGGAGCTAAGGAGGCAGAAGAAGCCGAGAAGTATATTGTCAAAGTTCAAACATTCGAAGATGTCTCTGGGGGAAAAGACGTGACATTCAGCCCAAGCCCCAAGAAAGGTTTATCATGGATCACCATCCACCCTGACATCATGCATTTTCTTGGCACATCGCCAACTCAATCAGCCAGTGAAGGACACATACCACCGAACACTGGCTGTAGCTTCCAAGCCCATCGGACTCCAGTTAAGAATGATGATCATATCCCCTGCAGGGTACACACTCGTGCTGTTTTCGAGGAAGTGGGAACGCCTCTCGAAAGTATTGATCATTTAGATGACAGTCTGAATTGTTTGTTTGCTGCTCAGAAGGGTGAGTAGCTCTATCACGTTACTCTTTCTGTGTGCAATAATCATCGAATGAATAGCCCTAGGCTATCTGCATCAAGTTGGCTGGGTACACCGTGATGTCAGTGTCAGTAACATACTATGGATTGTGAAGGATGGCGGTCAGGTTGGGAAATTGACTGATTTTGAATATGCAAAAAAAGTGAACTCTATAGCCTTGCATAAGGTTCAAACAGTGAGTTGTCATTGGTTGACAATGCACTATATTTGTTTCTCACTAGGTGAGCAGGGCACACGGGATTTTATGGCTCTAGAGGTAGAGACCCGACGCTGTCTTTTCCTGCCAGGATCAGTGCTTGAAGATCCTCCATTTCAAATGAACCCCCTCCATGACCTTGAATCCTTATGGTGGTGCACCATATGGATTCTACTCCGTCACACTGATATGCATTCACCTACTGAAGACCTGAATGCCCTGCAAGTTTCCCTGCAAGAGGCATTTCCGGGCCTTAATTAACCTGGACCATATCGCCTTCTGTTCTTTTTGCAACTTCGTGGGCGTGAAAAGGCCAGGAATACCCTCTCCAAGACATATGGAGACAAGTGCAAGCCCATCTTTAATCTGGCTGACACCCTTCTCCAAACCTATCAGGATCTGGAGAAAGATTGTTCTGCTCTCGCACCCTTTAATTTTCCAGGTGACAAACTGGCAAATTTACACGCACAGGTGTCCAATGCTTATAGACAAGTCATTGATGAGCTCAAGGGAAGTGGGGATGTTAGAGTGAAGCTTCAGTCTTTGCTTGATTTCATCAAGGCAAAGCAAATAGCTCCAGAGGATTCAGGTGATAATCAGCCAGTCAAAAAGAAACAAAGACTTGTATAGTCATGATGTGTATCCTTTTGCTACCTCTAGCATATAAAGCTTGAGCTGTGTAGTCGCCAATCACAATTCTTAGAAGGATGCCATGGTTAGCCACAAGGTGAAAGATACAGACGTACACTATGCATTCGTGAATAAAGAAGGTAATTCCGTTGCGACACAGCTGTCGGGTCTAGGGAATAGTGCAGGTACCCCTCCGTATGGCGAGATAGGACAGGAGAGGGAAACAGTGCGAACACACGCGTGCGCGTGCGGTAGGGACGAGGCGGGGAGGAGTGCAAGTGCAAGTGCAAGTGCGAGGACGGTGGTGGGCGTGCTGCCTGACTCGCTGGCGACCGTCGCCATGTGGGTTTATCGACACCGATCCCTGCGTGGGTCGAGAGCACGGACCACGCTGCAGCAGGAATGGCGCGTAATGGGTATTATGTTGCAACAGCGATGGTACCCTGGGCGGGCCCTGCGAGAAACCAGATTAGTGCGGATGCTGGGTAAATGGTGAACAAGAGCGCGCGGCCCTCGCCACACGACGTCCTCGACGGGGCGAGGTGTGCAGTACGCGTGCAGGGGCGACCGCGACCGACCGAGAGCGAGGGTGGGAGAGGGACTCCGGCACCACGAGTCGCGGTGCGTGCGTGTGGACTCGGGAGAGAGCGAGGCGACGTGCCGTCGTCATCATCTTCAGAGTGGTCGGGCCTGCCCGGCTCGCCTTCCGAATCAAGACGATGGTCTCAAGACTCTCAATACTGACGGGCTGCGAGGGAGATAACAACTTCCTTGCCACACACTAGGCTAGCACGAATGCCAAACGACACAATTATTATAACATCGGAGGTACGACCTAAGGGACAAAAAGAAGAATTTACTTCTTTACTCGCAAGAGTTCCTTTGTGTCGTCCCCGGTGACTATCAAACTGTCAGTTGGGAACGACTATGTCATGCTCAAAACCCACCATTTAGAAGCAAACTTTGAGCATCGAGCATGACGCGGTTCCCGGATGTAGCCAGAACGTTTGCAATGTCACGAGCAGCCTCCAGGCGCCGAAGTTCAAGGAAACCTTTGTTGGCTCGCATTGCCTCGCCAATTAGCTCTGCACTGCGTGCTTCACCCTGCGCACGAACTATAATAGACTACAGAAAGTCAGTCAGATAAGATCGATGGCCAGAAACGTTGTAACTTACTTGTTTTTCCTGTATGGCTTGGTCGACCAAGAACGCAGCCCGCAGTGCTGTTTGTTGTGCGACCTTGGTAGAGCAGGTGATGATGAGACATAAGTTCGACGAAGAATCAAAGTAGACTCACTTGTTTTGCTTCGACTGCATGCGTGAATTCAGGGGAGAACGCGACATGCGTGATAGAAACGTCATCCAGTACAATATCGAACCGGAGGGCCCGATTTGTGAGATTCTCGCGGATCAATCGCGAGACCTAACACGGCACGCTCAGGGATTCCTTGACTACAGATTCAACCCTTCACTAACCATTTCACGTTGTGTAATGAGTTGGCTGGCATTAAATTGGGCCACCACGCTTTTGAGGACTTCGTTGACAATGGAAGGCAATACGCGCTCGTCATAGTCTTTCCCAAGCTCACGGTAAATCTTGGGCAATGCGGAGGTGTATGGTCTTGACAGCACTCTGCACGTAATGTTTACCATCTGCAGATCTGATGCGCTTCAGAGCAATGACTTTCAACGATGCAAAAAAACGGCACCTTTCGTCCCCGTCAAACTTGCAACACTTCGAGGCTTGGCACGGATGTCGAAAACTATCGGTGTCTCAAGCCAAGGGACCTAGAGGCAACTGAGTGGCCGTGAAATGCAAAGTGAAACAGCATGCACACCATGAGATGCGTCCCTTCGTTGTAAACTTCATCTTTTACACCGTGTAAACTGAACAAGACAGTGTGGGTAGATGAGCTCCGAAGCTGGCTGGCCGTGCTTACCGCGTATACTTGATGGCACGGTGACCACCGTCGACTTTGAACAATACCCACATGATTCTCTGAGAGAATAAAATGAGTAAAAACACGCACCGTTGAACAGACTGGCATTGAGGAGCAAACCGCCACCAATGAGCGTGACAAGCAAACCGCTTCCAGCCAAAAATTTACCGGGCCCTCCAGAGAAGCCACCGCCACCTTGTCCACCTGCCCGCTGAACCTGCTGCGCGAATCTCCGAAATGCCTCTTGACTGTTCATGAGAAAGGTATGATGAGTACTAACGTGACACCCAGGAATAGTTGTGCTGATTCACGTGACTGCTTCCAGATATATCTTTTGTGGAAAAACACAGACTTATCAGACCTTTCGCCTGTCACCGAACATCAATGATGCTTTCTCAGGGTGGTATAGCAAGCAATGCGGTCAGTCTCCCAATACAATAGAGATTCAAAGCTCTTGTTGATGGTGCTCTCGTAGCTTGGCTGGATATCGATAGCATGCTGGTGAGTTTTCCTGTTTGGGACTAGTACTTGTCGTTCACACTGGACGATCGATCGCAGGGTGATTGTGTACTCTCCTCAGATCATAGAGAACTATCAACTACAAAGTGGAGAGGGATTATCCCTTCTCTTTATCTACATATGGCTTCTGGGTGACGTATGCAATCTAGGTGGAGCCGTACTGGCAGGCCTGCTACCTACAGTAATCATCCTCGCCATTTACGTAAGTGCTCGTGGGTGCAATGCCGATGTGTCTGATCGGTGCATTGACAGTACACGCTCTGCGATAGCACCCTGCTGATCCAAGTATACTACTATCGATGGAAGAGTTGCGCTGGGGGACATCGAATTCTCTTGCAGGGGGAAGCGGACGACTCGACAGAGCAGTCCTGCCTGCTTGGTGATAATGCCCTGGTGCATGGATCAGAGGCTCGCCCAACCTCTGTGACAAGGGTGTTTGTGCAGTACGCCGCGGCGGTGGCATTTGTCATGGCCACAGGAGTTGTCGCGTGTCTGATTAGCGAGCGGATACAACACGAGGATCCCTCTCCTCTTCTGCCGGATGCACCGCTCGAATGGAGAATTCAAGTGATTGGATGGACGAGCGCGCTGTTATACTGTGAGTTTGAAGTGGGTATGATCGGGAGTGCACGCTGAACGAGTTGAAGTGGGGGCTCGAGTTCCACAAATACGTGAGTGCCGGACCGAGAAAGGAGACTGTTGTTGACGCGCGGGCCGCAGTCAAAAACATGACGACCAGATGCGAGGGGCTTGCGCCGGGCCTTTTTTTGTTTGCAATTCTTGGGAATGGGACATATGCGCTGTCGATTGTAGTTGCATCGATGGAGCGCAACTACCTGATAAGGAATGCGAGCTGGCTTGCTGGTATCGTTTCTACGTACGGAACGAAAGGCAATGATGTACTGACGGATGCTGTAGGAAGCGCGCTGACCATCTTTCTTGATCTGATTGTACGTGGTGGTGATCCACGGGTTTGCGCAGACGGGCTGATGGTGAGCCGGTGCAGGTACTTTGTCAGTTCTTCTATTACGGGTTCCTGTCTCGGCAACGGGGCTGGATTGATGGAGCGGGGGGACGGTGAGATGGTACCGCGGGTGGAGACGGGATAGAGGCGTTGTGTGTGGGAAGACATTGCTGCCTCGTTGTTGCTCCTCGTGTTCGAGATGCTGTTTTGCCGTTACACGTTGCTGCCTAAATCGCCTCCTGGGGTAACTCATCGCGACATGCGCCCTGCCTCGTGCTCCTTGTCGACCACCATCTCGTTTTTCTTGTACCCGCCATGTCCTTCATATATACTACATCTCGATCCTCATCCGAACAGTCCCAGTCAGAGGCTTTTCTCCAGGTTTGTTTCTTCCCTCCTTCTCCTCCGCGTTCTTTTACTGATAGTCTCCGTCTGATTTCTCCGGCTTGACAGCCACGCCCTGAGACAACGCTCGCGATTATTTAAACAATCCAGTTGACTTATCGATCGTCCCTCTTCATAGTCACCATGCAGTGCCCATCCTTGTCTCGTCTCGTTCGTGATGACAGCGGCCTTCGTCACGGTTCCAAGCTCGTCGACGCCCATGCATTCACATCGTGGTCATCTAGTCCAGTCTCATCTGCTTCCAGCTCGCCCTCTTCCCCTCCGCCACCCTATGATGACGTCCACTTCGTCTCAAAACCCGTCTTCGTCTCCCCCATCTCTGGCTTGGTCGAGCACTCTTCCTTAACCCGTCCCGTCCCCCCATCCAGTCCCTTGCTCCGTCCGAATCCCATCGGCGGCCTTGCAAACTCTTACAACTCCCGAGCGTCGATCTCAGACCTCAGAGACGCACTCAACTCTTTGGATACCCAGATGGCTTCCCTGCTGAACCAACGTCAAGAACTCGAATCACATCTCGAGCAAGCCGTCCGTTCACAGTCCCCCATTTACCGTCTCCCCGAAGAAATCCTTTCCTCTATATTCATCACCGGAGTCTGTCAGTCCGGAGATCAAGATTCGCTGTTGGTGTCCAGTCTGATGCTCGTATGTCGCTACTGGAGAGACGTCCTCACCAATACCCCGGCCCTGTGGGCGACCATCTGCATAGGCCCTCATGACTCTCTTCAGAAGGCACGCCGCAAGTTGGCTCGGTCCAAATCCGTCCCCCTCGACATCACCGTCAACTTCACCCCTCGCCCAGAGAATACGGCGGACGAAATGGAGAGTATCATTCGCGCGTTGGATTTGCTCCGCCCCGCCCTTTGGCGCGCAAGATCCTTCAGCCTCAGCGTACCCAATAGACCCCAAGCACACGCTGCGCTTTTGCGCTGTAAGGAAGACGCACCTCTCCTGGAAACGTTGTCAATATTCATATTCCATTCCATGCAAGAGGACCACTTTTCTTCATCACCCTGTCTTCCACTTTTCAACGGCCACACTCCCCGCCTCCGTTCATGTTCATTTACCTCGTTCAATTTCAGCTGGGATAAGAGGATCGTGTCCGGGCTACGGGTCCTACAACTAGGCGGATATTGGAATGGTTTCTCACCTTCGGTCGACAAAATCCTCGAGATTCTCCGTGCTTGTCCGCACCTTGAAGAATTCGCTCTTCGAAACATGTCAGATGCTGATCCAGATGCATCCATGCATCCAGAGTCCGAGTTTATATGCAACAAGACCGTAAAGCTACCTCGACTTGTCAAGGCCTCTTTCTATTATGCTGGAAATATGCGCGTTCGGATGCTGCTCAGTCAAATATCGTTTCCCGCACTCGAATCACTCGAGTTCTGTTATCTCGACAACTTGACGCCCATTCTCGAGTACCTCAGACAGCAATCGCTCACCTCACTCCCTCTTCGCCACTTGCGCATCGAGTCCAGCTTCTTGAACGAACCCAAGTTCGTGACCTTGTTGACGCGGCTGATGTCACTCACGACTCTTGAGCTGGTTGACGTCGAAGATGTTTCAAACTTTCTACTCAAGGTAGGACTTCATTGTCTTGAATTCTATGAAACTAAACGAATGGTGTAGAACTTGTCCACACCACCCGCTTTGCACCCTTGGATCTGCCCAAAATTGGAGCACTTGAGCCTCGATGGATGCACAACTTTGGAATGGGACTCTTTGCGCGGCTTAGTGGAATCCCGTCTTTCCGGCAAGTCTACGCCACTGTCTTCCGCCTCTACGACGGCACTGCGCGCTATATCCAGCGCGTCAGCTTCTGCGCACGTTCAGGCGCTTGCTTCGGGACGTTGCAGTCCAGTCTTTGCTTCTCACAGGTTGACATCAATCGATGTGACTCATTGCCACCAAATCAACAAGGAGATGGTGCAATGGCTCAGGATGTATGTCCGCGATGTCTGTTGTGACCCAACCAAGGGGATTTGGGGGGAGCCTGTCCTTGCATGATGATCGAACTATTGTTTGCTTTATTCTGCTTACTGATTAAGCCTGTAGCAGTTACAAATTTAGAGGATGGATGGCAAATGGATGGTACACTTTTCTGTTTTCTCGTTTCAGCCAGCAGTGTATATTATTCCTGTGGATACATCACTCACGACCTTGTTTACATAATTGCATCTACGATTGTCCCGGCTGTATCAAACATATCGCGTGTATTTATCAATATGTTGTCAATGAAGGTGAATCGCTGTAGCCTGGAATGACCATCTTTGCTCACTCGTTGAAGTATGCTAACGTTGCTTTCCGCTTATCCTCCTCTCTTCTATGAGCGTTGGCAAACCCCCGCCTCCCCTTCCCAAATGCTGCTTTCTTCTTGCGTACTTCTTGCGCAGACCTGATATGAGCAGCCAGAGCAGCCGCACCATGAGTAACACGTTTCTTGGATTGCTTGTACGGGCCCTCCGTTTTCGCTTTCAGACCGATGCCCAATCGATCTGCCTTGAGAACAGTCGGCAGGGGGGTCAGCAATGACCTTTGCGTATGGGATGCGGAGTCTTGGCCGCTAGGAGCGTGCGTTTGCACTGATCCTTGAATGATGTCATCATCCTCGAGCTCGTCTTCCGATCCCTCGGAATCCGACAGAGTGAGGTCAATTACCTCTCGCGTCGTCCGAATGTCGGACGTGCATTCGTCTATATCCCTTGGAACCGCACGACGGGCGACATGCGTACCCAATCCCTCGCCTTCCCTCCACCCACTCCGCTCCAACATGCCAAAACCTATGTTGGACGGACCGATGTGCAGCCATACAGGGGGCACAAAGCGGCCCTCGGAAGGCAACGGCGGCGGATCGCGCGCGAGCAAGTCCGCAAGGGACGGTGCTGGCGAGCTCGGTTTAGTCGAGGGCTCCGACCGGAGCGCATTGCGGATGAACCAATTGTTCTTCGTCACGCGCTCCTTTTGGAATGGTGGCTGCGCCGGTTTCGTGTCTGGGGAGCTGGAAGTGGGTACGCTGGACGAGCGGGCCGTCGCATCTCCGTGTGAGGACCCTGGAGCTGTCGGCCTAAGAGACTTGTACCATCCAGCGGTCGTGGTGCGATGTAGATCTGGTGGCTCTTCCGAGGTCGCTGCGGCCGACGAAGATGCATGCGATGGGGCACCCCATTCGTCGTAGGTGAGGGTCGCGGGTACAAAGGTGGGTGGTGCACGGATGCGACGCTGTGCGGAAAACGAGGACTCTGTTTCCCATGGGTCGTCGACTGTCAATTGGCCGGTTTCACGCTCGAGCCTTTCGCGGTCTGCGGGGTTGTAATGGGAACGGATGACGTGCGTGACGGTGGCCATCGTCAAAGGAAAGGAAAGGCGTTGCAAGTCGTCGAAAGTACTGTCAGTTGTTTGACTTGTGTTCGTCTCCCGTCTCTTATATGTCAAGTGGCAAGATGGCCGAGCGGTCCAAGGCGTGTGACTCAAGCTTTCCTACGCTTGCCTGCTATAGGCGGGTTTCTCATCTCCGTATGGAGGCGGGAGTTCGAATCTCCCTCTTGTCAACACTTTTTTTCAACTTTTTGCATACGACAAGTACGTGACATGCGAAACTGGTTGGACATGTAACTTGGACTTCCCCCCGCCCCAAACGGGAGTTCGATCTACAGGCTGACATTCTCCTCTATTTACATCCATGATATCGAAAAAGACAAAGAAACGTGTTACATCCAAAGGGGGTATTCTGTGCGACATGGTAATATAGGGTGGATATTCATGCATTACTGATTGGAACATTGCCCGAGCCGTCATAGGAGAATCCTATACAACACTCAGACACTGCAACAGTTTAGATGCGACGATATCGTACCTGCAAATTGCGCTTGAACTGTCGAAGACAATTGAGAGCCGTCGACATAACTGTCGACAGGTGCTTCCGTGGTAAATACGGTATCAAAATTTGACACGTCCTGCGTAGCGAGAAACTTCTTAGCGCCATGTTAACTCTACGTCCTTGACAAAAGAACTCACCACAGGACTAGAAACGCTAGGTTTGAAAGGCGGTTGAATTTTTTTCTGCAAAAGCTTTTTAAATTCGATATGCTTTTCGAAGAAGGGGTGCTTCTTGATCTCCTCAGCACCATGTACACCGAGACGTCGGGTCGGGTCGCGATTAAGAAGACTGGTTAGGATGCTCCTGGCTTCCGAACCAATTTCGGGACCGAAAACCAGGGGATCTGTGAGAATCTTCTGATACATCTTGTCTGTTACCTCTACCACATCGATATGAGTAATCCCGTCCCATCCCAGAATCAGTATGACGATGGGCGTACCATCATAGAAGGGGGGGAGCCCCGATAACATCTCGTAAAGCAAGACTCCAAGAGTCCACCAATCAATTACCTTGTCTATGATCGCGTGTCATCATTGTGAAGGAAAAGGAAGGAATGGGTGATCTCAACTGTATCCTTGGCCATTGAGAATCTCGGGTGCAAGATACTCGGGCGTGCCACAAAAGGTGTTTGTTGTGTCGGAATCCTTCATATTCAGCTTGCAGAGACCGAAATCACATAAAGCGATATGACCAGTGTAGTCCAAAAGGATGTTCTCGGGTTTCAAGTCACTGAAAAAATTCAGCGTCAGTCAACAAGTGGGTACGGTAGACGCACCGGTACACGACATCAAGTTCATGGAGATGTTCCAAGGCAAGAAGTAGTTCTGCACTGTAGAAACGGGATCGTTCTTCGTTGAAACGCTGTTCGCGCTGCAAATGGTGGAACAGCTCCCCGCCATTGACGAAACTGAAGTGATGCATAACTTCACTGATGCGAACAGATAACGACGCACTCACGCAAGCACCAAGTATAGCTTTTGTTCCGACTGAAAGCTAAATTTGAGGGGAACAATGAAGGGATTGTTAACCCGTGCAAGGACAAGTCGTTCGGCCAATGTGTGTGTTATCTCTTTCCTGTCAACGATGTGGGCTTTTCTGATAGTCTTTAAAGCGTACACCCGCATGGTGTCACGTTTCCTGACTTGCATGACCTGCAGAAGTCACAATGAAATACGAACAGTTGATCTGAAGAAAAGTGATATACCTTTCCAAAACTTCCCTTTCCGATGACCGTAATGAGCTCGAAATCATCGATAGTCAACGATTGGCCCTGAAATGTAGTTGGCACAGTAACAATATCATGTTTTGAGGAGGGCTCACCGAGCTCGGCTGGTATGCAACACCTATTTGAATCTGACCATTTCCGCCTGTGAGATCATACCACTGGTCCTGCCCAACAGTACCGATATTATCAAAGTCGGGAGTGAATTTGATGCCGCCCATGAAGAAGTCGTTACCCATGTCGTCAGCTAATCCATCGTTGCCGAGTTTTGGTTGCTCGGCACGAAGATAGCATTGAATGGATATTTCGGAGTTACGGGATACATCACTAGTGAGCGGTGAATTGAAAGGGAACGGGAACGGAAAAGAAGCAAGAATACTTACAACTGTGCTTGGTACATGTACAGTGGTTTCTGTAGGTCACCGCCTAAAGGAGTAATAAGGACCTGGTTTACTTCGAACTCCATGACGAGATAGGGAAGCCACCAGCACTGAGTGCGTTGGATGCTGTCTCTGGCGCTATGACGTTTTGCAATGCGTTTCTGCATGACACTGGAGGGGGAGACGGAAGCGGCAACCTTTGCCTGATGTGTAGACAAGGCGGCCTGAACGGCGGGAGGGAGAGGGGTGGCGGCGGGGAGGGCAAGGCCTTCAGCCCAAAGGACGCGAATAGACAACAGGCCAGTTCGAGAGGTGGGTTTGCCCTCTGGGTTTGCTGGCGTTGGCGTCGTGGAGCGGGGTGGCTCATCAGTACCAGCTGAAAGAGTGGCCGTAGAGGCCTTCTTTGTGATCTTGCCTAGTCCTTTGAGCATGGAGGAGGATGAGGCGAAGAAAGAATATTGAGAGCCATCAAGCGGCTTTCATTTATCAGGAACGAGCAACGATCACGTGGTAGAGATCGAGGAAGGATTTGCTCCTCAGTGTATCTCAGCTGCCTGCAGGGGTGTTGAGAGTCCTATAGTCAGCCCCAGCCCGAGGCAAGCAACTTGGGCCAGGTCCAAATCAGTGGATGCACCCTCAAGGCCTCAGCATTGAGAGCGCTGATACCATCATACTATCTATCATGATATTATTATCATAGGCTTAATTTGTGAATGCCGGAGACTGTAAGTATTTTAGTTCTGTAATCAGCGGCGCGGGTTACTGTAGTCTCCGTGGGCAGATCAGTAGGAATTTACAAAGCTATGTATGTCCTTCCTTGACTTGCTAAGCATGTTTTCGACTTAACAGATTGAGTCACCGTGACTGCCAATTATCCAGGGGCCGCATCATGGGCGCAGGTTTCTACATGACGGGTCCGCCAATCGACCGATTTCAACGGATCCAGGGACTCATTAATGCATTTTCGAACCTAATTTCGAAGCCCGCCGGGCGCCGGGCGCGTGACGGTGACGCGTGGCGGTGCTTCAAGGCACCGAAGACAAAATTTACAATTACCGACGTTCGTACAGGGCGGGCAAGGACATTGAGACGACGCTCTTATTCCACCGAGAGCGCACGGCATATGCTGCCCTCGATGCAGGGAGGAGGTGACGACGGGGCGGGGAGGGCAAGGGCGAACTTTGGACAAGGCTGACGGCGATGGCCGGTGACTTGCCGGTGACAACAAGATTAATGCATCGTACCAACACCCACCCCTACAATGTAAATTACAGTACATTTTTCAACCGTTCCTCCGAGTCGTCTGCCTAAGGGTCTGCCTACGGGAGACTAAAAAATGTGGAATATAGGATTGATGCATATGATATGTTGACGTTGTTGGACAACGAGATGTCAGACTGTGAGGATTGGAAAAAAATAAGCAAGTACTTTAAGAGTGCTACACATGGACACCCTCGAAAACGTGCAGTAACATGATGACAGCCAGCCCTTGAAACGGGTAAGAAACACATAGGCAGTGACACGGGTATGGGTCACGATTTTGTGATCCACAGCGATACCCGTACCCGCTGTGAATACTCGTGGCGCTGAACCAGAGAAGACGAGGGCGGAGAAGACGAGGGCGGAAAATAGCGAGGAGATAGCGAGGCGACAACGTGCGGCGACCGTTGTGCGCTCATGCGGCAGACAGCAGTCCCCCCACACTGTTCTCGATGCGGCAAGCGAGGAGGAGGGTAGAAGAAGGGGCGAAGGTGACAACGCACTGCGACAGTCGTGCGCTCTCGGTGGAACGAGAGCACGCGGCGGTCGCCCCACGCCGTGCTTGATGCAGCGAGGGGGCGAGGCACGGTGAGGTGGCAAGGGCAAGGGCAAGGGCAAGGGCGGGCGAGTAAGCAGATGCAACGGGAGGCAACGATGGGGTGAGGTGAGAACAACCGTCGTGCGCTGTCGGCGGAACGAAAGCGCGCGGCGGTCGGTGAGTCGTCGTCGTCATCGTGTCGCGTTGTTGTGTCATTGCAGCAGGCGAGGGCGGAGACGAGGTGAAATATACCTGAGCAAGGACTCAGTAATGGAACAGATCACTGGAGGAACTTGACTCACAAGACTCCGAGTCAGACCGCGAGTCAGACCTTGATTGGGAGCATCCTGCCATATTTGATGACCTCAACTTGCTTGCTGATCAGTGGTGCCGGTGAGGCCAGGAGTCGGTAGCAAGTGACTCAGCCCGCACACAACAAATTGAACAATGTTACAAAAAAACTTCTATCTAATCACTGAGATGGCACTCACTAATCTTGGTCGCACCATTGGCACCGATATGTTCGAGTTCAATCTGCCCAAAAATTTGGCCAACCTGAAGTCATGGGAAAAATACAGGAACATGAGCGCTGAGCTGAGTCCAGATCTGGTGTTGGTTTGTGATTTAATATTCGGAGCCAATGAGTTATCAAAATTGTTGTGTTTGTCTCCGCAACTTAAGACGTAACAACAACCCCCTCGTCCTCTTCCAAGTTTCAGAAGAGCTTCTGTATTTTTTGGCCTCGCGGCTGCTCAGACGTACACGGGAGAAGTTATCATCTCCGAAGGAAGATTCTTGCCTACTTATGCTAATGGAGATACATATTCTCTTCTGAATCACTGGTATGGTGACTTTGCAGCCCCTCTTTTGCATTATGAGCGTGTGAGTTAATACGAAGTTGGACATCGATCAAACCTTGACTTCCGCCCACCTACAAGTCCCAGCAACCAGCTGCGCTGATTCGCTCAGATCTCGTAATTCATGCATACATGTTTAGCACATGTTGTTGCATGCGGATGCGGGGCAAGTGCGGCTAGAGGGCATTGCAATGTAAATGTACAGCCTACCAGAACCGAGTCAGAGGCTGCCCTGGCAACCTCCGTTTGGAATAGTCCCAGAAAAAAGACCATTAAGTTACTGATTTGAGAGCTCCGGTTGGAGGAGAGGCCAACAAGTTAATACAACGGTGACGTTATAACCCGGCAGATCAAAGTAGTCCGTCGGCACTGGGCAGGCTGCGGCAGAGATAAGGGCCCAGCGAGCCGCCGGCTTGACTTTTTTAGCCGCACGTCCGTGAGTCATCGTGACAACGTCTCGGCTCACACCGGAGGGCTGGGCCGGTGAAGATGGCCCGACGGGATTATGTTGGCACATGCATTGGCGTTCCTACGGGAAGATCAGAGGTTGACTAATTCTGTACGACATATCCCTCGGACCTGGTTCCCGGGGGTGATGAGGCTTCGGCACGACACACATTTAAATAGCACTCGAGTCCTGAATTCCCTGTCCTTCACTTCCTCACCGCCCGCCGACACGCCATGTCGAAGGAAACCTCAAACCCGGATCCTGACTCGGCTACCCCATCCGAGTCGACAGCCCGCCCACCCGTATCCTTCACCCAACTTTTCCGGTAAGCTCTCCTATGTCACCTCCTCCGACTTGCTCATCCGTCCCAGCTATTCCACCCGTTTCGAACTCGTTATCGATGCCATTGGTCTCGTTGCTGCAGCTGCTGCAGGGGCTGCCCAGGTACTCCGTCATCGGCCCTATCCATTCACCCGCTGACCTTTCTCCCTTTCCGTTAGCCTCTCATGGCTCTCTTGTTTGGAAACCTCGTCCAGGACTTCGTCAGCTTTGGTACCGCAGAGATAATTTATCTCCAGAATACCGCCAATACAACCGCTCTCCAGGATTTAAACGCATCTGCCGCACATTTCCGTTCCACTGCCGCCGCAGATGCTTCATACCTTGTTTATATCGGTACCTCCTCGTTCTCCTGCACGCATTCTCCCCTCATATTCTTCCAGGACTTGGAATGCTCGTATGCACATACACCTACATGGTTATTTGGGTTTACACCGGTGAAGTAAACGCGAAACGCGTTCGCGAGAAATATCTCCAAGCCGTACTACGTCAAGACATTGCCTACTTCGACACGGTCGGCGCGGGTGAGGTCGCAACTCGCATCCAGACCGATACCCGTACGCCCACCTTCTCTCCTCCTCTTCCATTCTCACCACGTGTTTGATAGATCTCGTACAGCAAGGCATGTCCGAGAAGGTGGCGCTCGTCGTTAACTTTATCGCCGCTTTCTTTACTGGTTTTATCCTTGCCTACGTTCGCTCATGGAGACTCGCTCTTGCCATGTCTTCCATCCTTCCTTGCATCGGAATCACTGGTGCGGTCATGAACAGATTTGTCTCAAAATACATGCAGTTCGTATTCTCTGTCTCTTTTCTCTACTTCTCTATTTCCTCATCTTTCCCATAGAATGTCTCTCAAGCATATTGCCGAGGGTGGGACACTCGCCGAGGAAGTCATTTCCACCATACGTACTGCACAAGCGTTCGGCTCTCAGAAGACCATGGGCAGTCTTTACGAGGTGCATACTCAAGCTGCCAGCTTAGTAGATGCCAAAGCAGCCGTATTTCACGGCGCTGGTATCGGCGTGTTCTTGTTTGTCATATACTCTGCATATGCATTGGGTCCGTCACCCATCATCTATACGCTTTTATCGCTGACAACTTTTCAGCTTTCCAGTTTGGCACCACACTGATAAACGAGGGTCTTGGTGAGCTGTGAGACTCAGGATAGCCAACTTGAATTTGCTCATATTTCCTTCCACAGCTAACGCCGGCGAAGTCGTCAATGTGTTCCTAGCCATTTTGATCGGCTCTTTCTCTCTGGCCTTGTTGGCACCCGAGATGCAAGGTCGGCATCTTAATTTTTGCTCGATGTTCTTGCTCAATCGATCCCATAGCTGTCACACATGGCCGAGCGGCAGCTGCCAAGTTGTTTGCCACTATCGAGCGCATCCCCGACATTAATTCTGCTAACCCCGGTGGTCTCAAACCAGAGAAAGTTCTAGGCGAAATCATTCTGGAAGACATCAAGTTTAACTATCCTTCTCGCCCCGACGTGCCTATCGTCAAAGGCATCAATATCACCTTCAGAGCAGGCCAGACGGCCGCCCTCGTTGGTGCTTCGGGTTCTGGAAAATCGACCATAATCTCGCTCATTGAACGATTCTATGATCCTTTGAGCGGATCTGTCAAGCTCGATGGCGCGGATATCCGTGACTTGAACATCAAGTGGTTGCGCTGTCAGATCGGTCTTGTCTCCCAGGAACCCACGCTT
>JBBPOK010000345.1:0-32546 GCA_038091415.1 Leccinum variicolor
AAGGAGAGGGTGCCATTGGAGTCAGCCCCTCGAAGCGGATGAAGATGCTTCTGGAACACACAGGGGGTACCATGATCCGCCCTCTAGATGCCATATACCAAACCATTCTAGGCCAACTGTTCATCCTCAGTGAAGCTCGACAATCATTCCGGGATGTGATGGCCATTATACTAGCACTACAGGAGCCACTATCATTGATGTCCCTTTCGGCATTGCTCAAGTTTGATGAAGATATCAATGTTCGGGAGATAGTCAAGCCTATGGGATCATTGCTGGATGGAGTGCATGATGAGGAGAAGCCCATTCGACCTCTTCATTCATCCTTCCGTGACTTCTTGTTGGATGAAGCACGGAGTTCCTCCTTTCACATCATCATTGGCACCCATCATTCTCTGTATCTTGGGAAAGCATTGGTCGGATGCATGCAAAGTATGCTTCGGTTTAACATCTGTGATCTCAAAGACTCTCGACAACCCAACAAGGCTATCCCTGATCTGTCGAGTCGAGTGAAGAAAGCTATTCCCCCTCAGTTGATATACTCTTGCCAATACTGGATGGTCCACCTGAGCAACACTGCTCCTGACCATGACTTGTTGGATAACATCAAATGTTTTTTGCAGAATTTCTTCCCCTATTGGCTTGAAGCCATCAGTCTTCTTGCATCTTCCTCACCACTTTTGTTCATCTTATCTGCCATAGAGACCTGTAGGATGTTGAAAAAGTGGGCCAAGGTAAGATTGACCATCTTAATATGAAGTAATACTGAATAGAGATGTTAATAGAACCATGAGATTGGCATGCTAGCATCAGAGGCATTCCAGTTCATCCAAGTATTTGCTCCTGTGCTGAGGAAATCCACCTGCCATTTGTATTTGTCAGCCATGCCTCAAACCCCCACTAGCTCACCACTCTGTGCACTCTGGTCTAATCACCTTCAAAAGAATATCTTCATGATCTCTGATCAACCAACAAATTGGCCATCTGAGATTCATGTTCTGCAGGGACATACAGGTTCAATCTGGTCTATTGCATTTTCACCTGATGGGGCCCACATTATCTCTGGCTCTTCAGACAACTTGAATACCATTAGGTTATGGCATGCAACCAGTGGTCAACTTGTGGCAGGACCATTCCAGGGACACACACATCCAGTCTACTCTGTTGCTTATTCACCTGATGGGACCCACATTGTCTCTGGCTCTAAAGACAACACCATTAGGGTATGGAATGCAACTACTGGTCAGCTTGTGGCAGGACCATTCCAGGAACACACAGATGAAGTCTGGTCTGTTACTTATTCACCTGATAGCACCCACATTGTCTCTGGCTCTTGGGACAAGACCATTAGGATATGGGATGCAACCAGTGGTCAGCTTGTGGCAGGACCATTCCATGGACACATAGATGAAGTCAGATCTGTTGCCTATTCACCTGATGGGACCCTCATTGTCTCTGGCTCTGAAGACAAGGACATTAGGGTATGGAATGCAACCAATGATCAGCTTGTGGCAAGACCATTCCAAGGACACACACATTCAGTCTACTCTGTTGCTTACTCACCTGATGGAATCTACATTGTCTCTGGCTCTGAAGACAAGAACATCAGGGTATGGAATGCAGTCAGTGGTCAGCTTGTGGCAGGGCCATTCCAGGGCCACACAGATTTAGTTGGATCTGTTGCCTATTCACCTGATGGCATGTACATTGTTTCTGCCTCTGATGATAAAACTATTAAAGTGTGGAGAGTGGAAGATTTTCTTACATTTGGTTCTGTATATATAGAGGATGGATGGATAAAATCATCTGATAGTGTTGTCTTTGGTTGGATTGCTCCCTGGAATAGGTCTATTTGTTATCCTCCTGTTTGTGCTTTAGTTATATCTTCTCAAGGGACTTGTCATTGGCAGCACAAAGTTGATAGATCTTTGTTTGGAGAGTCATGGGTATCTTGCTGGAAGTGACTGATTTATTCACTTGTATGATTATATTATGGTCATCATAGGTGGATTTTACTGTGCTTCTGAATACTGTATTTCTGAAACAAAATTGTTGAAATAACATAGTTAGTAGCCTACATGTATCTGTGTGCTACATATGTCCTTCAAGTTGCAAGTCCATGCTTAACCATAGCAATTACTAATATTCGCCGGAATTCTATTATTGAGGAAATTGATGTTGGACCTGTCCGAGATCATCCTCTTGCGCTGCCCTATCGATCCCATCAAGTTATCAGCACACCAGGGCTACGAGAACTATGGAAAAGGAGAAAGAAAATTGGAGAAAAGCTGGAAACACGAAACTCGTTGCCACTGTGACGGTACTATTACAACTTGCACCAAACAGTAAGACCATCATGAACACGACGAGACTCTCTACCCTTTCGCGCGAAATCTACATTGCTAGTAACTACCCCCCACGATGGAAAATGTGTCTATATATATATATGTACACTCGCTAGTCTGAACATCCCAGGATAATGCATGTCCACCAGCTAGAAATATCTAGTACATACGTCGTCTATAGCGTTTCACGCCGTCTGATCATGTCCCGCCTTGATTTGTTGTCCACAGCCTGCAAGGCTGCAGTTAGATCAAAATGGAAGAGTGGCATTCCATCCATCAGAAGCGGTGAACTCTCCGACACACTCTCGTCACCACGAGACGAGAAAAATCGAGAGTTAACGGGTGTTTCGATATCTGGTGGTGGAGTCCTCGAATGCTTCTTCCAGGACTCTGTGTGTTCGTAGCCATGCTTGACAGTGCGTGTAACCTCCACAGGTACTTCTTCGGACGGCGTTCTGATGCCAAACCCACCCGCGATCAACGCCTGCCGTATCCACGGTGAAAGAATCGACGCAAAATGGAACTAAAGAGAGGACAGACACTCCTATGAGTAACAAGGAGGAACCGACCTCATAGTTTCACTGACCTCTACAGATGAGTTGGTCCAGCGTTCGACTTCCTGACGAGAGTCAATTAGCGTTTGCACAGCTGTGGTGTCGATCTGCGATCTAGAGAAACGCGTGCTTAGTACTGCATCAACGTCGACCTGAACGGGATGTGTTTACACTGCAGAGAAATCTAGGATAATCGCACGAAGCTTGGGCTTCGCAAGGTTCGCTGCCTGAGATGCTTCGGTTTCACCAGAGATAGGGCCTGGATCGTTCCAGGGACGATCCTGGGGTTTGATCGCACCGACATCAACGCCGCGGCGCATGTTCTCCTTCACATAGTCTACCAGTGCAGTGTTGATGATCGAACAGTTGGGGTAAAGGTAGCTCTCCCCGAAGCGGTAGATGATAACACCGGGTGCAGGTGGCTCGACATTGAAGTCGGGGTAGGTAACACCCGGGCCGTCGGTTCGAAGAGGAACGAAAACTTCACGAGTGTCTTCGTTATTTCGAGAGTCAGTGACTGTAACTTTTCCGAGGAAATAACCGCGAGGATGGGCAATCCTGAGGAGCAATAGGGCCAGTGACGCGGCGATCGAGGTATAGATACCGTTTTCTACGGTAGAGAAAACAGTGACCACAACCGCCGCGAGCCAGATGAAGAACTCCAAGGGCGATACGCGCAAGTACGTGTACACCTGAGAGGGTGGCACTATGAGATCAGCGACAGCATGTATGATTACTGCTGAGAGGCCAGCGGCGGGGATCCAGAAGAATGCTGGCGTAAGACCGTACAGCGCAACAATGACTACCGCAGCAGCCGCGATACCACTGGCAGGAGTGCGGACACCAGACTTGTGTTGGAGTGCCGAACGCGAAAACGATCCAGTAGCAGGAAAGGCATGGAATACACTTCCGATAGTGTTGGTGACTCCTATAGCTATCAGCTCTTGGTTAGGATCAATTTTGTAGTTGTTCACTCGACCAAACGCTAGGGTGTTACATCAACACTTTTCTCTGCATACACATGTTCAGACATACATTTTGCGATTGCAATGTGTTCTAACAAGAGGATGATAGTAGCAACTGGCAGTTTGGAGGCAAGAGCTGACACCAATTCTGGGTCAATCTCGACCAGACCAACGTTCTGGAAACCCCTGGGGACAGTTTCGAGAATCTTTATCGGATATCCGAACTTGGTTTTGCGGTGGCGGCAGTACAACCAGGCTGCGATGGTTAAGACCAAGATGACAAACGCATTCCTAGCGACCATGACGAAGAAAAATATCCTATCTGACAAAATGGAGTCAGTTGTCAAAAAACAAGCTTAGGTATTACTCCTTCACTGGTTCTAGGGAAGCGCTGTTGAAGTCTTGTGAAAATTATGCGAATAGCATAGAGTGCAGCGAGGCCAGTAAGACCCCACGCAGCATCGAGTTTGGTTCTCGGCAGGCCCTTGAGGGTATTGATGATGACCTCGTATGGGGCGGCTCTAGTGCTACGGAGAAAAGGTATGGATTGTGACAAGTGATTTGGAAGGGATGACTCACTTGAAACCCGAGATACCCATTAACCCAGGAAGTTGGCTGCTGACAATGTTGATGGCCGAGCCTGTTATGAAACCACTGACAGCCGGTGCAGGAATGAACTCGACAAGCCACCCAATCCTCAAGAGCCCGATTGCAAGAACAATAAAACCACAGACGAATGCCACTGTCGTTGCTATTTCTGGTGCCTGCCATTTACCTGGGAATCTGGAATCCACTGCAGCGATGATCTGAGAAGTAGTGAGAGACATCACGGCGACTGGGCCGATCGATACATCCTTTGATGTGGCAAATAACTAGACGTGGGTGGATGGTGTCAGTCCATATAACGTCTTTTGAGTCGATCGCGTACACAGTATATCAGAACTCCAACGAAGGAAGAATATAAGCCATATTGCGGGGGAAGAGTGGCAAGCTGGAATCAAGAGGCTACAGTTTCAACTTAGGTTGAGAAAAGACGAGCTATGTTACCTGCGCATAAGACATTCCCTGAGGAACGAGCACAACGCCGACGGTCAAACCGGCAATGAGATCACCCGTCAGCCATCCGACATCTAGCAGGCGTAAGTGACATGAAGCTCCAGCTGCGGTGGGGGACCTACTGTAGCGGCTAATCCAACCCAAGATAGGAAACAAGCTGCAGAGGTGATTCATAATCTAAAAGGTTGTTATGAATGACACTTCATTTGATGAAAGCCGAGTCACTAACAGCGCGGCTCGGGTTATTGTTCCTTTCCTTGACGGTGGTTGTGGAGGGTATAGCAGGTAATTCACCCTCGTCTGGATACGTTATGATCTTCTTGACACACTTCCCAGAAGATGCCATGATAAGAAGGTGGAGTGGAGGCGGAGAGAATACATCAGCCAACAATCGAGTGGACTGCTTATATAGTCCTGAACGAGTCTAGCACAGGGTCGTGGCCCGAACTGTAAGAAACAGCAAGCACGCCATCTGAGTCTGATATGATCATATCAGAGACTGACAAAACTAGTCAGTTCAGAAATTTCTCGGTGAATGATAAGCTCCCGAAAGTGGCAAGTTCAAGAAGAGAGCGGCAGGAAAAGTCCGAGTGGCTGTCCTTGCTCTCGCTCGAACAAGTTGAAGTTGAAACACACGCTCGCCCTCGTCCTCGCCGTCGGACATGTGCTCATGCTCTCTCCTGGAAACGTGCACGCGCACGGACACCGTTGCAGCTCGCCGTCGCTCTTGCTCATGACGCGCACATAGCGCACACGCGCGGCATGCCCGGCGCCTTCGCATCAAATTTAAGAAATCAAGAGGAGTATGGACATGAACGACGACGAAAGGCATCACAGATGGGATACCTGACATGGAGAAGCATGGATGGAAGTCTATCTCTTCTTTCCACTGCTCAACGCTGATCGCCAACTCAGTGTACTTTCCAAGAGACACTTGAAGTAGAAGAACGAGAGTGGCGAGCAAGTTACATAAGAAGACATCAGAACTAGTTAGCCAGGGAGAAATCGACGGCACCTCTAGTTACCAGGGAGCAAATATCTATCAAAGGTAATAAAAACGAGGCCATTCAGAGCATAATATTGATGAGACCCAGAAACGAGCGGCGACACTGGCGGACCCTCCTCGGACGCAAATCTAATCGAAATCAATCATCCAGGTGATGTGTGTTCGATCGGGTTTCTCGCTAACGGGAAGGAGGTCGTAAGTGGAGATTCAACGATCGCAAACGGCAGATGCAGTATCCATTGTGATCATCCCTACCTCCATGCCGCCGCATGGAGGTAGGGATGCTCACAATGCTCTGTGTTCAATCTTGTCGTGTCACGAGACGGAAAGTGGGTCGTGGCTGGGATGAGCAGTGGTCAAGTTGTGGTGTGTAACTCAACGAGCTTTGAAAATTCGAGCGAGTTTAAAGCGCACGACCTACCAACGAGCGGGGTAGACTTCTCAGCAGACGGGATCGCGTGAGAAGACAGTCCGAGTCAGTATTTGGTCGTTTCCCATGGGCGAACGACTGCTCGGGCCGTTGGAACTTGGAACACGACAGCAACTTGGTCGCAGTTAAGTTCTCTCCGGACGACAAGTTCATCGCAACTGCCACGTGGTTTCGCGAGTCTGTTCGGGTCTATCTCGGACAGTTTTGATGGCATCCTCCTCGCAAACTTTCAAATTCAAGTACACTTGTCATTAATATTCAACAGATGCCTCGCCTGGACGGGGCGATGGAAAACAACTTTTTACCTTGTCTCAAGCCACACGCCAATCGCAACATTCACTGTCTCGACCTGTCCTCCAAGATGACGCTCTCACAATGGTCTGTTCACAGCGTCGACGATCCATGGAACATCACACTAGCATGCGACGACGCATGCGTGGAAGTCTCTGTCGCCTCATCGGTCTCATTCTGGGACACTACAACACATCAACAAATTGGACTTGTCATTGACTACACTCATCCTGTCTGGTCCATTGCCATCTCGGCAAACTACGATATGGTGGCCGCGGGTGGGAAGACGATCACGCTCTGCAATCTGCGTCATGGTGTCCACCCACCATCATACCTCGAGGATGTGAGTATATGAGCTGTGAAACTTGTCTGATGGTACCGCCGGTAATGAACGTCGGGCGTATTATTCACTTCCCCAGTGCCCCGCTATAACCCTATGACCCTACCAAGCCCTTGCACGCTAATCCCGCAATGCATCGGCCCGGACTCGCAACTTCACACTACGCACGTACGAATTCCGCCGATGCTATGCCAAGGCTTGGCCCTTCTCGAAGTTCCTCTACGCCCGCAGCTCACGCGTCAACGACCCTGCTTGGCGCTCCTAGAAAAATACCCCCTCTCTCACGATCTGCTACGGGTATGCGCTGGCATAATATAAGTAGATGACGCTCTGTTCCGACATCCGGTGTCTACCGAGGAGGCCGATGACGCCCGAGCGTTCGTCGAGTTGTCAACCCTTACCTTCCCTCGGACCGGACAGTGACGGGGACCTGCCATGCGGAAGGAACTCGTGTTTGGGGGATCTTGCCGCTCAATCTAAGGAAACTTTACACATATCGAGTTGTTGACTGAATAGCGGAGTCAGTAGAAGACGTAGTCTCGTCTACACAGTCGTTGTCTCCATATCTCAGGAACATAGACAATGTTTATTCGATTGATCTAAACTGAGATCGAGAAAGAACAACATGAAACTCAATATTGTATCTAATCAAAGATATGAATGCATCTATGGAGGATCGACTATGGTACAAATCTCCATGGCTCGCAAAATGTAAGTACGAACAAACGAAGTGGCACATTGCTCAACGCAATACGCATGCTTCGATAACGTTAAGGTATGAAAACAAGCCATTCCGTCCTTCCTGGTAGCATAGAAAATGAGTGAAGGCGACATTCGTACGAACGTCGCCTTTGGTTAGTCAGGCAACGTAAAGTAAAAGCGGGACTCTGCTGAATGCAAATAACGGCACGTTCGGATCAGTCGGCGTCAGTGAGTCCCGGGGTGGTAAAGATTATAGCAGGGACGGAGGATGCGGATGGGTAGTGGCCGGCATTATACGATGCCGTAGTCTGAAAAGAAAAAAAAAAGGAAAAGAAGAAAAAAGAAGACGGACTAGTCCCAATCAATGGTTATGCCGCCGGGCCCTGGTGCAGCGACCCCAATGCCTCTGTCGGCTTCACGTTTGAGCCATTTGAGAGCACGCTTGTCATCTTTAAGATATGGTTCTAGTCTCTCAAGGCACTTCTTATTGTGATCCTGTGGAAACGGCGATCGAGTAAGCTGTCCTGTCCCACAAGTGAGGTAATTGCTGGCGAAGTACACACCTTGAGCCATTGCTTCTCTTCCTTGGTAAGCATATTTTCTTTTACCATCCGAGTTTGGATGGGTACACAGGTAAGGCGTTCAAAACCGAGCCAGATATCGCCGCTGAACTCGCCCTTCGTCTACATGCATCCCATCAGCAA
Source organism: Leccinum variicolor (assembly GCA_038091415.1). NCBI lineage: Eukaryota > Fungi > Basidiomycota > Agaricomycetes > Boletales > Boletaceae > Leccinum > Leccinum variicolor. The sequence goes on from JBBPOK010000345.1 coordinate 8,391, forward strand.
GTGGTACAGCGGTGATGAGGATGGCTGACCTTTACGTGTCTAACGACTAAAGCAGACTCTATGCGCATACCCCATTTGCCCTCGAGGTCTGATATTTTCGTCAGAAAAGGACATCGAGTAATCATTCAGGCGGAAAACGCACAAAATCCGGGTTCATTAGTGATAACGTGTCCTGGTACGAGAGGAACGTTTGCAGAGAAGCCATGCGGCCCTTCGTGGACACTCAAGAATGAGCCAAATCCATGGCCCGTTCCGTGCTACCGATAACGTCAGGCGGGCACTAACAAACACATGCACACATACAAGGTAGTTGAGACCATCCTTCCATAATGCACGGCGAGCGAGTACATCCAACTGTAGACCTGTCGTCCCTTCAGGAAAGACGGCACTATCGATGGCGATCTGGGGTAAAGATAAGCATGATATGATATGTGGGGATTGATTGATCAAGCGCCATTGACGTACATGTCCTTGCAACACGCGTGTGTACGCCTCAGATTGATCTTGTGATGGACGACCAAAATGTACAGTGCGTGCCGTGTCACACGTGCCGTCACGGTACTGGCCACCGGAGTCGCTGGGATAATAGAAGATTCATTAGCATCGGAGATATCACCAGCAGCCTCCAACACGTACTTCAAGTAAGGGTTCTCCCGATCAATCATTCTTGCATTGAACTTAGACGGCGAATAGTGTGGTAGAGCTACACAGTGCACTTAGTAGTTATATACAACATGCCAGACGAGTCACTCACCAGCGTTGGGCCCGCTAGCAGAGATATTCTCATACGCGAGACCCCAGTAATGCTTGTTTTGCCTCCTGAATTCGGTCTGACGCCACGCGGCTTCCCACTCTGTGATATCGTAACCTTGCTGAATCTTGTGTTCCAGCCAAGCGAGCCATTTAACCTAAGGGAATGGCGTGAGAGAGATGGAATGGGTGAGGTGCCGATAAGACGCACGTAAGCAGCTCCATCACGTAGATATGCACGCCGCAGCCCTTCTAGTTCTACTTCGTTCTTGACGGCCTTCATGTTGTCAACGTGGGAGGGTATGACGGTATAGCGGAAGTGAGTTAACATCAGGGAGATCGCGTAAGACGTTTCAGGGCAGATAATTAGTTTGCCTTCTCCCCATTCCCTTCGTCTGAGGAATGGCCAGACATCATTGTAGTCCCTTCGCTCTATTTTGAGGGTGTGTAGGTAATCATCGATATCGGCGGGAGCCTTTGCTCCATCGAGGAAAAGTATGACTTTGTCGAAAGAGATGAATAGGTAGGCGTAGAATAGAGGGTTGAAAGGGATATCGGATCCGCGCAGGTTCAGTAAGTACGCTGATGGAACCGGTCAGAGTGGTACCAAATCTGGCAGCCTTACGTACCAATGCTCGAGAGTGAAGTAATAAGGGTCCCCACGTGCATCTGCGAGGCCGTCGGTGGTGACTTGGAGTACGTCGGTACGGCTGGTGGCTGCGATCGAATCCATTGGCGCACTTCGGAAAGCTTTGATGATGCATCTCGGCCGGTAAAGTCTAGGGACTGAATAAAGATTGAATCCTTCGAGCGCACTGACTTGTCCTTCCAACAAAGGTCGACAAAGTTTTGAGGGGGGAAAACCAACTTGGACCCCTTCGTGTTAAGCTTGGCGATAAGTTGTGTCGCATTTTCATGCGCGACCATCCTAGCATCGATACCGATCTTGGCATCTCGAGCACGGTCCTATAAGAAAACTTCAGGATCACTTTCAGAATCAACTGCACAACCCACACGTACCACTAGCCATTCAAGCCAATCCTTCGGTGCATCGACCGCGCCGGCAGGGATTAAATACCAGTTGGGGTCCAGCTCTTCTCGAGCTTGCAACCAATATCGAGAGTCAGTGACGAGATATGCGGCTGTCTTAGAAACGATGGCTTGACCAGCAGTTCCGGTGAATCTGTGCTCCACGTTAGCTAATAATAATCAATGTCAGACCATGCGTGCACTTACCCGGAAATCCATTCTCGGCGTTTCTCGCTTGCAGCGACATATTCTGATTGGTGCGCATCCTCGGTAGGGATGACGCTTGAAACGGGGAAAATGTAAGGTGACAAGAAGACAATTAGACCTGATCACTCACTAGTAATCAAGACCATCTTTCACCATCAGCTTGCGAATCTGCTCGAGCCTGTCGCTCGTATCCACACGATCCCTGATCGAAGCTACCTCACCCATCTTGCGCTCCAGCGCAGACCCAACAAGTGTGCTCGATGAATCATTCGAGAACAACGCAGGACGTTTGCTACCGCTGGACCGGGAAGATGTGCGGGTAGGGGAGTTGTACTTTGGGGGGGATCTGTCCGAACCGACAGAGGGACTTCTTTCTAGAAGATCTCGTTCCTTCTCTTTTACCCGGCCCACTCCCCAACCATAACCCCATTTTGTGGATTTCCTCGAATCAGACCTCACCAAGTTGGATTTGTTCCCCTCGGGTATTATCAAGGGGAGCTGGGGGAGCTGGGAGAGCTTGGAGTTGTTGTTGGGAAGTGCGGGGACATCGTAAGCTTCTGAATCTGTATCAAACTCGAGTTTCTCTTTCTCTGGGTCGGAGAGGGTGCGAGTAGTCGAATACGATCCCGAGCGGACGAGTCGATTCGACTGACGAGAGCGATTGGAGAGGAGGCTTTCAGAACGGTGTGAACGATGAGAGCGAATATCAGACTTGTGCGACGCGGTCTCAGACTTTTCCGAGTCGCTACGAATGAGTGGGCTTGCTCCTCTGAATCTCGGTTTGTTAGAGGAGAAGGGAAAGCACATCGGCGGTGGCGGCGGGGGAGGTGGGGGCGGAGCCATTTTCGCAAGGGATGGTGATAGTTGGAAGCAATAAGCCCTAGTTGGCTCGGGAAGGGGAAGGGATCACACACGAGGCGGCAGGCAAATGGCAGGCCATGAAGCGCGGGGATCGGAGTAAATTTGACTTGGTGTATGAGAAATGCTGACAAATACACCCTATAATTGGCGGGCTCAACGGCTAGCACTGGCAGGCCTCGGGAGTCCGTATGCGACCCCGTTTGATCCTGCCAGATCCTTGCGGTCTCCAGTGTTATTGAAATGGAAAGCTGAATAGAGCACCATGCCGTGTGCATCCGTTCCATCGATCGCTGCTATGAATAGCGAATGACCACGGAATGCTCACTGGCAGCTGGTCTCACTCGTTCAAGTTGTCGCTGGTAAGTCCAAGACGAGCCCAGGAATTGCTGCGGAACTGCGAGGCTAAACCAGCACCAAAAATGGTTCGTTACACGTGTACTATACGCAAAGATGAACTCAGGCCCCATACCTGCCCACGGCGAAATGGCGTGATCTCAAGTATTGGCCAGCATACAGAATATGGGAACACTGCATGGAGGGTTCCGTGGGATGGATTTGACAATGTGAACACGAGGCACGAACAGCGGCAATTGGTGGCAGGGCGCAGTTCTGATAGGATCCTGGATCCGAGATTAGTAAGACACCCGAAATTATTGAAACTGATTAGCTGCAGGGTGCGGAGTAGTATAATTGCCACGATCTCCACATCGGTCATCGTTCCACGAGAGACACGGTGCAGGCATCCAAAGAATATTGCAGGGATTCCAGAAACAAAAGTGGACCCAGTATATGCTGTCGATCAAGCAGAAACGTGACTGCCAGGTGTTCCACGAGGTATGCGCATGTAAAATTGACATTACCGGGCTTGACCAAAATGATCCGATGAGAGCAGTAGGGCAAAATGGGAAAAATGGAACGGCAATTTGAGAGCGCATGCTTCCTTCTTGACTGCAACTGCAATTCTGGGCACGCATCCGAGTCGATCGGAATGCATCAAGCGTACAGTGATTAAAGCGTGCATACAAGTAAGGGATAGAAGAAAAATGCTCAGCTATACCCGCTGTATGGGTTCCGGTGCTCAAGGTACTTGATCTTCGGAAAACAGCGAAGTTGATCTGGGCTCAGCAGCGGCATGAATGAATATTTGAAGGCGAAATGAAGTCTTCAGCGTGCCGTTTTTCCTTTGAGTGGTTTCTTGTATTAGGCACTGACGGCTCCCACACTGACTGCGCCGAAATAATCACCGACAGTGTGAATGAAAGATGGCAAACGAATTTTATCAGTGTAACAAGTTATCCGCGGCCTCTGTAAGCGCAAGTCACGTGCGTTAACTTTTGTTCTAAATTTATGTAATCAAAAGTACGTCTCGTTCTCTCAGGCTCAATGATGTGCTCGTCACGGTATACTTAGCGTACTCTCGAGTCTCGACATTCTTCGGACGGTGTAGGCGTTCTGTCGACTGAACCCGCATCGATCTCTCTGCTGTCCTTCCGGAGATCGTTAGCTAACCCGCCGTTACAAGTCCTATTTCATCTTTGCCATACTATCGGCTCAGGTGACAATCAATTGCATCGTGGTGCTTTATCCTCTGCTGCGGACCCGTGGAAACCTTCCTTCAGAATTGGTAGAAACTCTAGTTCGCATTATATCTGACTTTCCCTAGTCCAAACAGGTGTGGCCATCTGGACTATTTATCCCATTCCGCGGACCAGGCCCCAGGTTATATATATATATGATGGGAATGACTCCGGTGATCAATACATCATTCGCTGGAAGAGTCAGTAAACTCTTTCACTTTCCCTTTGGGTGGAGTGTTTTGAATTCTGGTACCGATCAAATACCCCGCTAACACGCCGGATGCTCTATAGCACGATGTTTTACTGGCAGCAAGGTCAAACGAATAATCTTTCCATGTTCAATCGCCGCAGCAGTGCTGCAGACTGACTGGATGGAAGCCGGTGTTGATCTAGGCCGTGCGAAGCGTTTCCTGGGAGTAGGTCCATATATGAAGGCGAGCTTCTTGGGACTCCTCACATCAGCTTTCGTGGCCGTCGGTCGCCCCTCTGCGAAGATTAATACCGCGTGAATCCTCGCCCGGGTGCAGGAGATAGAATGGGCATATTTTTGACCACATGAAAGATCTCGTCGACGGTCTGCACTACTACAGACTATATTCTGACTATTGATGTCCTGTACCACAGCCAATACTGCAACCTCTTAGCGATCAGAGGGAGGTAACCATGAGAACGTTACAATATGTGACACTCAGACAAATTGACAATGTGGTCTGCAAATTTGGGTGATGGCGGGTGGGGAGAAGGAGGCAATTTTGTCAATGTGATTCCATCAGAAACCTGAAACACGTACGGTCTCACGGGCCGTACTGTGGGTCCCTGCAGCAACCACCCTGTGATTGATAGCTAGCGTGAAACCAGTCCCGAGTCGCCATGCACAAGGCATTAGTATGTGAACTCTACTGACCGTCACATACTTATCGGAGAACATTTCTGCCGGACGTGAGTGCCAGCGACGTACCACCGTTACGGTGTCTTGACTCCGGACCGAGTCGGTCCGTCGACATGCAGAAGCACCACGAACATTACAGGCGTCTCGTTGTGCAAGCTCGGGCATCTCGGAAATGTTGTCAGGTAATGGGCGCTTCCACCGACAACGAAGCGTCCAGTTGAGGACATCGAGATTGTCCAGTGCCAACACAGTTAGCAACTCCTCGGAGATGGTAGCGAGTGACGAGGCAAAGTAGCGACAGTAACGTTATTCATGCGTCACAGCACGGTCTGTACCCATCCTGGCAGATGATTTCGACCTAGAAGGGAGGCTTGCTGCTTGAGGAAAATGGGGGGAGAGAAAGCTGCTCAGGCGCTCCGTGACGAGGTTGCTCGGGCCAAGGACGACAAAGCAAACTCGAGCGGACGATAGAGTCCGAGATGGAACGCTCAGGTGCGCTCTGCCCATTCTCGTTCACGTCTTGCTGACAACCGCATCTCGGCTTTGCCGAATCTAGAGAAAGTTGTTCAGGAACTTCGTGACGACTCGGAGACGACAAAAGCAAGCTCGAGAGGACGATCATTCGTTTTGCGGCTCCGTCCATTCCCTCGACAGATGTGTGGACTGGGCAGGGAGACGAAAAATCGAGAGACGGATAGGAATGAGAAGTGAGAAATCCTGCTCGAAACGGTCGGTATGTTTTCGGCCTCTGCCTTTTGTCGGTTAGTGACGTCGTCAATGAGAAGGATGACTGGCGCATCCGGCCATGAACGGGTGGGCGAGCGCAAGGTGGGGGGTATTGAATCAATCTGCTCCTCCGAGTCTGCGGATGCCTACAATCAGATTAATATCAATAATAATCATTGGCAAGCGAGCTTCGATTTTATCTCTGTCGTCTCGATCATTGGGCTCTCATTTTTTTCTGTCACGATCGCGGTCTCGCTACACAATAGCAGATATGAACTTTTGGAGCCGATCATTCAGACCCACAAGACAATATCAATATCATACTTACCTTTGGTAGGAGAACCAGAAAGAATTTGGAGTCCACCCATCATGCATCAAAAGTCAAATGACAAGATGATCAGTGCACGAGTCATCGAAAGGCGCATCATCTCCGTCTGGTTCGACCATGCCCACCTCCACGACCCCCGCTTCTGCCAGAATCTGCCTGCTTCTTCATTTCCTCGATGCTCGGCACCACCCGGTCAAGCCCCATCCATCCGAGCACCCACCGTCCCCCCGGCGCATCCTTTATGATTCTCACCCAAACCCCGGGCCCCTCAAACAACCACCTCACTTCTTCAAGTGGTGCCCTCGTCGTCTGCGGTACCCTACCCACACATACTACACTGCCATCCCGACGCTCGCGACCCCAAAAACCACAAACGTCCCCCACTTGATTGTCGCTAGCATCCGCGGCGTCACCTGCGCGATCACGTACCTGAACAGCCGTGTCAGCCCCATCCCGAGTGCCATCACGCGTGGACCTGCTCGAGATCCCGAGGTATTCAAATTTCTGTGGGAAGTAGTAGTTGATCGCGTTCGTGCCTGTCCACTGCTGGTGGAAGGTGAGGAGCGACTGTACGATAGTACGATAGGACGAAGCACCGGTACGCAATCGTCTTGCTCTCGCTCACCTTGTGGAACTGCGACCACAGGCTCAGTTGACGTCGCACAGAAAAATCAGCAAGGATCTCAGCGAGGTTCACTTGGATCGCGGGAGAGGTCGGTTCGGTGCCCGAAATGTAAGAAAGCGGTTTCGCAGCATCATCGTGACGTTCTTTCTCAACCAACTACCGAGGCAATTCTGGTTGGAAGTACATAAACACGAGGAGAAGAACGCCTGGGATGATACCATTGTATTTACCTGATTGGGATCTGAACCACTACACCATAGTTGACCCAGACTAGAATGTGCGATTGAAACTATGTGTCAAGCGGGACGAAAAAAACCACTTACAGCCCAGCATGTTCCCCAATCCGACGGACACTTCAATACTGCCGGTACAACATCCGCGAATAGCAGGCGGAGGGCGCATTAATTGGTAACAGCAGTCACCAAACCGAACCCACCCACGAACTGACCAAAGTAGAGGAAATACCTTGAGGCCGACGTAGAATTGCCGGGGAAGAGCAGGATCGTATGTCGGATAGGCCGGGGTGCTGCCAAGAACCATGATGGACTTGAAGACGCCTCCTATGATGAAGATAACAGTAGCAGTTTTCATAGGGGGATTCATTCCATAGTGAGTTGCAAACTAATGTGAGCGCTCCGAGGCTACAACAACAATGATTACCAAGTGAACACACAGTTCTTCTTTCGTGAACAAACAAGAACCTCAGAACCTCACAGTTCGCCGGTTTGGAGTACGGAGACGATGTTCCCGCTCAACGCCCACTCCTTTTCGAGTTGAAAGTACTGCTTGAACGAAGGAAGAGCACCTATCAAACCGATGTCCAGCCGTAGCAAACGCGTCCCACGGTCACAGAAAACGCGATAATGCATGGGATCATATGATCATGCAGTAGCTTTCTTCCAAGTTATCCAATGTATGTTTTCCATGTTTCAATCATTTTATTTGACTGGGGCCGAAGATGAAACAAATAAAACAGATGAAATAGGGAAAACATATCTTGGATAACATCTTATGAAGGGCGCAGCCGATATATCATACAGAGTGACTGCGGTGGCAGCAGGGTGGCAGCAGGGTAATTCGTTAATTCGGTTTTCCTGGGTAAGTCGATGTTGGTAACGAAGAGCGGACAGCGTCATGGCAACTTGATGAGCCGACGAGTTCGTGGGAACGGTGCAATTTGGTTGACTCGAGTGTTTTGCAAGTTGAATGTCGAAGTCACGGCCACTCTCTTCCGAGTCCTCTTAGTCCATCGAAATGTACGACTGTAAACCCTTCGTTCAATGCCACTGGTATATCTTCGTGACTTGGCTTACAGATGAGTCCTAGATCAACACCTTTCTGTGTCCTGACTCCCGCCGGGCGCTCGTGCATTGCCTTCCAGAACATAGATCACCGAGTCGATCAATGATATTATCTGTCACTGAAATAAGTCATCAAGATCCGTCCGACTGATCGCACCTACTTATGCGAACTAGCGTTGATGAGTCCTCCCGGTATGGGCGCGTCATTTCTCAGCCGAAGACCACACACAGCCAGTTTGTCTCCTCTTTGTCATTCCGGGCATGGACAAGCGGGAAGGCGGCGGGCGCCAGCTGGCCACCAGAAACGCCGGGTTAGTCACGAAACAATTGTGTGCAAAAAATGGACACTCGCAAACATTGCCACTCGACGACGCCAATTCTGCGAGAGGATATCAAGGGTCCTTCCAAAACAGTAGGTCCCAGGGTGTATCACTGTTTTTTTCTTCATCTTGGCAGACATCGAAGAACACTCACCAGATTCAAATTTGCGAAATCGAGGGGTGCGGGGACTCTTAGTGTTCGCCCTGGGCAGTTTCGTAACGGTTCGTCATTGGTCTCCCTTTTTGCTTCTGCAGTGCGTGCTAACGAAATTGATGATCTTCGCCGACCCTCACGCTTCACGCGCCACGTGTGAGAGAGCTGAATGCAAGGCACACCCTGTTGGCCGCACAGCTGTGTCGATTTCGAACGGCCGCTTTAGTGCGTACTGACAGTCTGGTAGGGTTGAATCCGCGACAAACGTTGCCCAGGTTGATCGCGATGCATCAATAATCAGGTACCTGGCCCTGTCAATAATAAGCAACTGTTGGGGTTTGCCTGACCATCAGGGATTCCAGGCATGTACAACGCTCGCGGGTACAACACCTTCCGAATGAGGTTGTTCTATGAAAGCTACGTACCAGCAAGGACAGTCCGACACATGTCCGGGTCGAAATTGCTGGTGCAACTGTATCCTCACCGAGCCAACTGTCCTGATAAGCTCATGATAAGTAAGTACCCTTTGGGCTCGAAATTCGACGACCTTCCCGAATCAGGCTACTCCGCGAAATTATGCAGGCGCATCAGCGCTAGCGTCGAACACAGGCTGCATGGGAATATTCAACCCTTGCAGCCAGATTTCAAAATTCAATGGTACCTTGAAATGATGTGCAGAGCCCGCATCGGCGATCGCAGGCCGATCGAGTCGGAGCGACGCAGTGGCGGTCGCTGCATTACTACAATGAATGCGCCACACGGCGGGACGGACTTTTGGGGCGCGTGGATGGGGTCATCACACGAGGGCGGGTAGTACTACATAGCAGGCTGTCATTCCGAGTGAAGTTCCGTTGGTTTCAACTAAACTGACCATCAAAGCCAGTGAGTTGCCGGACACTAGACGCCCGGGCGGAGAAAGCACGGGTATTCGGTAACTCTTTAGTTCCCCCAGTGACATTCAGTCGAACGGAAGTATGGCAAACCAAGATCAGGATCTTGGACTCGGTTTTTGAACTGGACAAGACAGATATATCGATGGGAGGAGATCGCGCTCGTTTCCGACGGAAGGGACTTTGAAGAGACGGATTGGGTGATCTGGCTGTCGTTACTAACATCATTGATCCAACTCTTGGCGGATAAATATTCTTCCCCATATGAACGCATCCGAGGTTCCCCGCGCCATATTTCGCTTCTGAAGTCCGTCTCCTCCCCCAATTCCCTCCTTCAATACATGCAATGGTGACCACGCCGATAAAACCCCAGGTAAGTCGAGCTTGTCTTCTGCCGACATCCTCGCTCATGAGATCGCAGTGGCTTTCTGTGCGGATTTACCGCATTATTAGATGTGTCTCGACGCACTAATGTCTTCCCCAGGCTCGCGATGGGAATAGCAATGTGAACGGCAGTCAGTGGACAACCATGCAGATAGTCACACCGGCCATCGTGGGTGGCGCCTTGATTCTCATATTTGTGGCCTACATCATCTGGAAACGACGACCGGGCCGTGAGCGCTCCCGGGCCTACGACTATCGCCCAGTACACTCTGGCTGGGCCACCAAGATTGAGGGCATGTTCTCTCCTCGGCCCAGGCAACACCCCTCGAGCATGCCCACCACGCTGGACGACCCCATGCGCTTGTCTGGCCAGGGGTTCATGCCCAGTTCTCGCAGAACACGCCTGCCTCGATCTGGCTCCACCGACTCACAGGTGCCGTTAACATCGAGCTATGGTCTTGATTACACACCGTTTAAAAGCCTCCCGGATTCGCCTCCACCGTTTGCCAAACGACGCGGATTCCGCTGGTGGTGGATTTTTGGGTCACGACCCCGGCAGGTCAAGTCTGCAAAGCCTAGCAAACGGTGGCGCGTAGACGACCCAGACGGGGCCAGCAGTCAAGGACATGTTAATTCCCAACCTCTCGAGGTTTTGGAAGCCGCGCGTGAGGACCAGGTTGAGGAGGATAGCGTTATCCAGATAGGGGACAACTTGCCCAGCATCGCGTCGACCCCCATGACGCAGCACTTTCCTGAGCAGGCACGAGCCATTCGTGGTATGTCACCCATACCCGAACCATCCGGCTCTGCTGGCGCCCGCACACCTCTGCCGGCGGCGGGTGTCTCGCGGAACAATACCGGCACGCCTGTAAGTCTTTTCATGAATCTATGTATGTCAGAATGTAATTTTTATCAAACAGCCATCGCAGAGGCAGCGCGATTTACCACCAAGTTATTACGACACCTCACGTAGCCATACACAATACCCGTCTATGGAAGATATGATGCGCTCCCCACGGTCCGACCCGCGCATGGTCATTCCACCGCCCGTGCGCATGGCTGGGCACTCGCCCCGCGTGCTCCACGGGCGCGAGCTCTCTTCTGAAAGCGTCCTGGCCACCCAACATCCGATGGTTGCCACCTCCATCTACTAATGCTAACGCACCGCGTGTTTCATGTCCGCAGTGCGCCCTGGACCGCCGATTCAAGTCCCAAACTAATATTCCCACTAGAATACTACCAATACATGGACAATTCGCTTTCGCTTTTCATTTTTACCGCTGTTGTCGCGTCGCATTTTTATTTCGTTATTGTTGTTGTTACCGTTGCCATGCTATTTTCCTGTGCGCACCAAGTTGTACTTCTATCTTCCGTCGTTCTCGGATGTATACCTTGTATCTCTTCTCATCACGTCTCACCACAGAACCGCGCCTCGCGCGAACTATGGGAAATACCCTCCTTACCGCTGAAAACGCTGCAATGACATCATCATCCTGATTGTTCAAAGTTCTCGTGCGCGTGTTCGCCACTACCGCCCGTTGCTGTGAAATGCGGTCGAATCAATCAGCAATCGCCTATTTTGCCACCCATAATAAGTCAAGTCGGTTAACAGTGGCCACGGGCGAACTAGACCATATTTGCGTCCCCCCAAATATTTTATTCTTGTGCATGTTAAAGTTCAATATATTCTCCACCTGTCCAGGAAACCTCCTTCCAGACATCGAACGGTGGCCGGCAACTTACATAAACCCGGTGGTTCGGGCTCTATTACAAACTTTGGTTCTCCCTCCAGAGTACTACAAATGCCAACCAATCGCGAATGCCTAGAATCTTCTTACATTCCGAGTCGGCTTCTAGATTTCCTCGCCGTATAGTGACCGCCACTGTCCAGATAATCGGATGAACAGATAAGCAGATGACATGATGGCCAGGTGACCTTGAATTGAAATGACCAACCCAACCAGGTAAAAGCCGCCAATTGAGTTGACGTTTCTGGACCGAACATCCATTGCATATGAGTATATTCATGGTAAGTACGTACGTACTGTACGTCTGTGTGGACCTTCTTGACGTTGTCTGAATGATGAACATGTGGCAGCATGGCATGCCCACTTCCTCCGCACCCTTTCCCCCCAGTTTCCTCCCGCGATCGCAGGATAAACTTGTTACTTGAAGTAAACCGAGGCTCCACAGATCTTCATATGCGTTTCATCGATCGCGGTCAAAGCAGGTAGTCCGTAACGAGTGTAAGGTATGTAGAGTCGTGCCCACTTCGGCCGAAAACCCTCTCAAACACAAACAATAGAATAAGATGGGATTCCGCCGGGCCGGTGTTCGAGACCGTCCCCCGCTAAACACTCGAAATCGTCAACGGCGTGCAATTATTTCGCAGAGGTAGTACGTATCATGTAGCCTGAAGTATTCATGTTATATTTTTCACCAAGTTTGATTGTTTTCCGTGCAACTGATCACCGGCGCAATTACCAATTATCGCATCCAAACTACTTACGAACACGAGCGCCAACAGCAAAAGATAGATCAATAGTAAGAGAGAGCGTGGTAGCATGATCTGGCTAGAAAAGCAAGTAGAGACCGAACCGAATCCAAAACGTCCATAGCGTCGCGAAGTTCATCGATCTTCTATCTACAAACGATGACCATAGATAATCCAGAGGGGCATCTTTCATTTTATTCAATTCCATTTTGTCCTTATCTTATTCTCCACCGACTTCTCGCGTGACAAAGTGCCAAATGTAGTGCGACCATCCTTCAAGAACGCCGGCGCCGGTCATGATGTGCAAGCAGTCACTGGGAGCATGCTAGAAAGGAAGTATGAGCGCGAGATACGTGGAGATTGAAGGGATCAAGTGACGAACCGCATCAGGTCGAAGGCGCGCAGGACGATCGATGGGTAGGTAGAAAATGTCGGGGAATTCAGATGTCGCGAGAAGCTCCTGTTTTTCATCACAGAATAGTCAGTAATGAACCTGAACATGACGCGCGCTCGCATTGCCAAAGGTGATGGATAGCGCTCACCTCAAAGATTGCATTGAAATCCTTGATCCATGGCCAGTTGTACCATTGCCAGTTGTACGGCGCGATCTCCGTCCACGGCTCGCGGAAATCATGACAGTCTTCGTGACCGGGCAGGTAGGCTCTCACGACAACTTGTTTCTGTTGCGTGCCACCGTTACGCCGGTAATCGTCAATCGCGCCTTGGACCTGCTCCGCCCACGATCGCATGGCAATCTTGAAGAATGCTTTGACGCCCTCAATCCCATACCCCGCGCCTTCGCCGACTTCCTCGTCACGGAACGCGCTCATCAACGTGGTCGTCCAATGCCCGGCGGTGTTCACGACCATGGTACCAAAGTTTCCCTCTGGTGGCGAAGCCAAGAAGATGGGCATATACTCCGAAGGCGACAACGACCACGTCTCTTCTTCGCTGAAAAGGGATTTTGTGGTACCATTGGTGGAAGTGGGATCTTCGTCCTTTATCTCCCCATCGATCAAGGTATCTTCGTATAGTGTCTGGAGATCGTCCCGGGTAAGTAGGAGGTCAACGCGGCGGAAAGTGACGAGGGGAGTGGTCTCGATCGAGAAATCAGCCGGAAAGTCGAGTTCGAGCAACAGAGGGGACGTGGGCGAGAGGAACAGCATCTGTGGCCATGCCCTGTCGAAATACGGGTTTTCGGTGTAATTGGGGGTCGCACGGACGTGTGGGTATAGAAGACATGACAACGAAAAGAAGTGGTTCTCGGTAATCGAATCTAGACATCCGGTCGTGTCAAGACGAGGTGTGCGAACAGTAGCAACAAGAAAAAAACGTACCACCCAGCAACAACCAACCACCTTTTTCAACCATATCTTTGACCATGGCTGTAGGATTGCGTGGCCGAACATCACATTCCGACGACGGCTGCCACTTGTAGGAGGATACGGCGGGGAATCTGCCCCATTGCTCAGAGTTGTCCGTCCCTAAGTGCCAATAGTACTCCCGGTCTGCTGCACATCCCTCGAACCCCGCAAAGACGAGCGCCTGATCCTGATCTGTGAGCTCAGGCAGGTCGGTGTTCGGACTGTACACCCAGTTCCCCGAGGACCACGCATCCGGGGAACACGTACTCCGGTGACGACCCTCAGAAATCGAGGCCGGGAGAGAGAATAACTCGAGCGACGACGAAAAGGTATAGACAATGATCGCCAAGGTAATGAGTGCGCCCAGGGCGATCACTCTCGTCGAGAAATAGCGTCGTCTTAGGGTGAAAAAGGGACCCGCAGTCAAGTTGAGTGCCATGTGAGCCTCGAGTGAGAAAGAAAGTAAGGACTGAGCAGGGCGGCGCCTCTGGGAAGTTGGAACCGTCCGAACATTTGACACGCCCAGACCAAGAAACACGCGCCGGTTGAGCCGATGTCTCGGCGACATAAAAAAAAGCCAAAAGTTGGTCGCAATCTCTGTCATGTTACCTGTGTAGTGATTAACCAGGCTCCAACGCTACTAAAGTGGTACATCGATATGTAGTGGGATGCGAAAGACAGTCCTAGTCATGGCAACGGACGTGGAAAAATATGATCTGACCCTGGCTCGAACAGGAGACCTTCTGTGTGTTAGACAGATGCGATAACCAACTACGCCATCAGACCGTGTTGACTAAGAAGGCGGAACCTCTAGAAACTCGGCACGGTAAATCAGACGGACCACGAGGCCGGGGCTCTTCTTACCTTCGACCGCGCACCCGGTCTTATCTCAGCTTCACCATGAGTCGAGTGACCTCGACTCCGAGACCCTCTGAGTCGCAGTTCCCGGCGTTGCCAGCAGATGTTGTCTCAGCGATCACCATCCTTCACCAATTTGTTACTTCGGCACAACAACTACCGCCACAGGTCATAGTGACTTGCAGAAACGAGAGACGTGCATTTGGTAGGGCCGCACTCCAGGCAATGAGTCATCGCGTGGGTACTCCAGCCAGAATATCCGGGACAATTATAGTACTGATGCGAATCCAACATATAGAAAGCAATAGATATGTTTATTCAACGCTTCGCCACCAAAGATGACTGGTGGATATCGGAATTTAGGTACAAACCCGAGGTCTCAGTTTACGCTCGCTTTTACCGACTACATGGAGAGGAGGACGATGGAATGGTCTTGCTCGATGAAAAGGGCTGGCCAGAATTAGTAGGGAACGCGGTCAAACTGACTATCGTATTTACCTCGCTCAAGTTCAGCGTCACAGCGTGAGTAACGGAATCCGGGAATTTTGCAGACCTTGCCGGACTGCGGATGCTCACGCTTCAACGTTTGCAGGCAAACATCCGCAGTATGACACATACGGCTGCCTTACATCTTTGTGGATTCTGGTTGATCCCA
Source organism: Leccinum variicolor (assembly GCA_038091415.1). Lineage (NCBI taxonomy): Eukaryota > Fungi > Basidiomycota > Agaricomycetes > Boletales > Boletaceae > Leccinum > Leccinum variicolor. The sequence continues at coordinate 23,803 of JBBPOK010000345.1, forward strand.
GCGATCGGGCGCGTTCGTCGGGTCCGAGACCAAATATAGCGTTGGCGGGGAAATGCTTGAAACCTCTGGAGTGCTTGTTGGCGGACCAGCATCAGAAAGGCCTGTCGTTAGTCATAGTAAAACGTGTGTAGCAAGTGCTAGAAATAGACTGCCGTGCTGGCTGCGGAGCGCATCGCATTTCAGTCTGGTGTTTGTCGGAGTGTGAAACTAGTCAGACCCGTCCAGCACCGAATATCCTACTCCTAGCATCTCTCTCTCTTGTACTTTCTGATCACTCGATAAAGACAAACTAGCATCTAGCACGGACGCTCACCAGCATGCGTCTCTCTATCTTATCCACGCTCCTAACCGCGGCGAGTGTCGGTAGGGCGCTATTTTCCTAGTACCCACTTCTGATGTTAACTCGACCGTTCGCTCTATCCACAGTCAGCCTCGTTTTGGCAGAGCCGATCCGTGTCATCGAGAATCCCGCCAATGCCAACATTCGCTTTGGCCACGCTTTGGCGAACGCCAACGTAAACGGGAACGATGACAACGTCGCTCGCATCGTCCGTCCCGCAGTTCTCATGAGCCCTACTCCCGAAGGAAAGAAAGAAGGCATCTCTCGCCACTTCTGCGGAGCCTCGCTGCGCGAGAAAGCTCTCCGCTTGACAAACGCATTCCGCCACGCCCTGGGCATGCCACTCATTGAGGCAGATATTGCACTACCAAGGGTCCACATCCTCCCTGTTGGTTACCCCAACCACAACGTCATGCTTCATTCGCAGGAAGAAGAAGGCGATGATGATAAACACGGGAAGCACCGGGGCCACAAACATGGAGGTCATGGAGATGATGAACACCACGAACATCATCACCGTCATGGTCACCATCATCATCACGGGGAGCGCCACAAGAGCTTCCTGAAGCGCATCCACCGGGCCATCAAATCACTTGGCCCCTGGGAGGGTCGTGCAGTGGCATTTGTTCTTGGTGAGTAATGACATGTCACCCTGTTTCTCCTCTGATATTCATTGTGTTTAGGCTGTGGCATCGGCGTTCTTTTGAGGATGTTTTGGGTTCTGTCTGTCCTTGGTTTCCGCACCATCCGCGGTGACCGTGGTGAAGAGACCCTTGACCGCGAATACATTGTGTACGAACAAGTTCCCGAGGCCCTTTTTGTTCCTCCCCCCGAATATGTTGACGACAAGGTCAGGGTGGAAGCAAACGAGGATGTTGAGGAACGCAAGTAGGAATATCAGATTTCATTTGGTGCATCTTGATTTGCCATTATAGTGTGGCAACGAAAAGATGCATCAGTTACATCCTTCTCCTAGCTACTGGTCTGTTATTGTATGTTTCCGTTTCTGATCGATTTCTGTGTCTGTCTCAGAGGCGCCGACCGGGTTGGGTCTTCAAAGCTTCAAAGCCGGTACTATGGACTCCTACCACTCTCGTTTCAATATCTTGTGTTGTTCTGTCATCTCAAGTATAGCTGAAATTGTTCTGATTTGCCGTATCCTGGTTCGGTTTGCTCGCTTAGTACTAAAACAATACGTTGCAATTGATCGTTCATCATTTTCGAACACTGCCAACAACAGTAGGCTCACTGCCACTGGCCCATCAGCAGTTTCAGAACGGCCCGGCGAAGATCACTAGATTTTTTTTTGCTCAGCGAACCCAAGAGTTATGAATGGATTGGACTCTCGGCCTCTGAGGCTCAAATTCAAACGTTTCGTGAAGACAACGACAACGACGAAGCTGATTCAGACGCAGCGCAGTGACTCGGAGTAACACGACAGCAATGACGCGACGACGCAACGTGCAGCAATGCAACGAAGACGACGACAGCGACGGTGCGACCACGAGATGCAGCACAACATGCCCGCATCTCTCCCTCTCCCTCTCCCTCGCACACGCTACGCCCGCCCCAGACCTGGACGACGACGACGCAATAACGCAATGACGGCGATGGTGCGACGACGCCGACGAGTCGACGACAACTTGGACAGACGCAACCACAACGACGGCACGCCATGACACGACGATCACACTCATTGTGTCACGGCGTGTTGACGTTCACTTTCAAGTTCTTCATCAAAGGTACCACCTTTTTCACGTTATGTACATAACCCTCTTTCCGATTTTATTGAAATTTAGTCGCGAAACCCAGAAGGATGATCAATGCGAGAACGCGCGGAATCATGTTCCGGAAGGCATAGTAGGTCCTCTAGTATCTCGCAGTCAATAAAACAAGCTAGTAGTACGTTCTGCGTCAGCCATTGAAGTTATCTGCCACAGGCAACCGCAAATTCAAATCCCGCAACGCGCTTTCTCCATATCAAAAATTTCGAATGCACGCACACAACACGCACACGCAATTGTAGCAAAACAGTCATTCCATTCGATGATCAAAATCAGAGGTTAGCGCTGCGATGATAAATCCTGTTCCACCATAAACTAAAATTGCAGTCATCTCCATCTACATACTACTGGTTTTACATATTCGGAAATTGCTGTCCAATTTTATTACATGCGATGCAGTGAAAACATACGTATCCACCTTCTATCATGGAGCATGGAGCTGTCTCACACCAATTCGTCTCCCGTTTTCTCCGGTGGTTTCTGCTCATCTGTGATTGTGGCATGGGGGGAATCCTCCATCTCCGGCTTTTCCACCACACTTTTGCTAGCCTGAAATCCGCCTGCCCAGCCAAACCAATGGTTCCGAGGGCAATGGGGTCCTCGCAATACGAGCACCCCAAGTTGAAAAGCCGTCAACGCCAGCATGAACAAGGCACAAGCCCGCCAACCATGCTCGACAAACACTTTTGTCCCAACAGAGGTACCCATGACTTGCCCCATGAAGATCTATGTCGTTCGTGATAAGAATCATCGCTGCGTCGTGTAACGGAACACTCACTGCAAGGATAAGAATAGCATTTAAGCGAGCTCGAGCAGCGGCAGAGATGCTATTATTTTGTCGGCAGCATGTCCACTCCTTGTTAGAAAGCGAGACATACCTGTACACGGCAGTCGCCAACGACACCTGCTGCATTTGACGGGCGACATCAAGGCCGAAACAGGCAATGATGACTGCCGACACGTTGATTCCTCCCCCAGCAGTCTGCACAGCTTGGAAGACGAGAAGGATCAACGTAGCCACCAACGTTGCATACCACGGCACGAGATTGTCGATTAGTCGGCCCGTGAATGGGCTGGTGAGTACACCAGCAATACCCACCAGTCCGAAAAGACCGATGTTGACTCTAAACGCAGATAAGCCAACATTGTGAGGAAGAGCATGCATCTCAGATTACCCACGTTGAGTAGTGATATGGTGGTCCACCTAACAAAAACGTCAAAGTGACCCAAAAACTTGTGAAACAAGCGCTAGATGCGAAGCTGATGAACGCTGTCTGGATCATGAGCGGCTCCGTAACGGCATATTTGCCCATGGTGTACAAAATTTTGAAGTACGTCAAGCCGACATTTTTAGCTGGATAATCGGGTAGGACAAAGTATGCGCCGATTATCACAACGCACTGGACACCGATGGCCATGTAGTAAACTATCCGCCAGCTGGCGAAGTCCCCGATGATTCCTGCAATCACACGCGCGACCAATATCCCGAGCAAGAGGCCAGAAATTACCACAGATATGGCGGATGCTCTACGTTCCGGGGGAGCTAGATCTGCCGCAAGAGGCAAGAGGATCTGAGGAGTGACACTAGTGAGACCGATCAAGAAGCATAACGCTTCAAAAACACGGAGGTTGGGCGTGATGCTAAGCCCGATTGTAAGCGTGGCGGACACCAACACCAATAACAAAATCAACTGTCGTCGGCGGGCTAAATCTCCAAGAGGTGATATGAGAACAATGCCTATTGCATATCTTATCAGCGATTAACCACCTGCACCGATCCATACAATACGAGCATAACCCACCCTGCCTGAATCAACGTTGGTATCCTGCAGGATAGTTTGCCTTCAGCGGAATCTTCAAAAAGCAGTTACATAAATTGCCTACGTTGATATAGTATTGTAGTTGACATCAAAAGACTCTGAGAATTCAACTAACACCGTCTATGATCAGTATCAATAAAGATGCACCATATTGTTCACATACTCAACAAGGGTTGACAATAGTATAAATTCGCGACAGCTGGGAAGTGGTCTCAAAAGGATCCGTCACGGTAGTTGAAGCACGTACTGAATGTACTAGCAAATCCAAAGGAGGCGTTTAGCACAAGTCCAAAATGAAAGGAATTGTTGGGGTCATAACGCAATCTTTTCGGAATTGGCAGGAATCCGAAGTCGGTTGACCGTACATCGTCCGACTTGCCAGTAAGGGACGCCGGGACTGGCGTACCAACCTCGGTTTCGGTGGTCGAGGAAAGCATGCAAGATGGTTGGTGTGAAGGTCAGACACATAAATACTCTCGGAAACACGGTAAACCGGTCCAGTTATAGAGTAGGACTTGGTCAGCGGACATCAGTGGCCCAGGGCATGGGTGTTTTGAGCTATTCCAGGGCTCGGCCGAAATACAGGCCGCCGCGATCGGCAAGGTGTATTGGTCGCACTCTATCACTAGGGCACGTGGTGTGTGCAGCCAATCGCGAAATATAGAGTCAACAAGTTCCTGCTTGGACACGGCCCGAAGTCAGTGACAATGAAATTTACCATGGAGTGACGGCCCGGGACAATGTGCGAAGAAGGGACGCTCGGGCAGGCATGACGTCATGCCTGCTTGCTCGTCCGTCTGGAACCGGTCGGACCATCAGGCAGGCGATGTGCACGAGTAGGAGCAGGTAAAGGAGCGATAAGTAGCGATTTCGAGTTTGCGAAAGCTCTTGTCAGGGGCTGCCGCTACCCCGATCGCTGCTCATGCGAGGTTAAGCTACCAATCTTAAGCCCTATGGAGGGAGTTGGCCAAATTCGCGGAGGCGGCTACGACGATACGATGGTGCGACCCCGGATCAATTGGTTTCGTGGTGGGGTGCGAGTGGGGAAGAGGGTGCTCGAAGAAAGGGAAGAGAATCACTGATTCAGGGAGGAAATTCCCACAGGTGGCAGTACGGGCTCCGAGTCAGCGCTCCGTATAATCAGAGTAAGTACTAGCCTGAGTGCAGCGGCGGCACGCCAGCTATATCGGAGGAAAATATGAGATCTAGCGGATGACCCGAGGACTTGGCCTGCGAAGAGCCATAGGTTTGGTAAGTAGTTGGCGTCATCGTCCAATTTGCAGTGAGTTGGCTGCCTCCGAGTCGGGGTTACGCTTGACGGGCTTGGAAGAGAAGCCACTGGCACCTGCCAGGATGGGCGCAGGCCGTGCTGTGACGCATGAATAACTTTACTGCCGCTACTTTGCCTCGTCACTCGCTACCATCTCCGAGGAGTTGCTAACTGTGTACGGCAAGATAATAGCAGCCTAGTACACCGTGCCGCTGGTCCCGAGTTGGTCCCGAGCTCGCTATCTGCGGTGATGGCAGGCTCTATGCGTGTCCCCGATAAGTGCACCGTCCTTTGAGAAGGCACCGCAAAGTGCCACAAGAGGATTCATCCTGTGGATATCGGAATCAACTGAAAATAAAATAATTTGGCACCTAGCGCACCACCAAGTTGATCGATGCACAGAACAAAAGGAAAATAAAAAATGGTAGTACAGTACGGAATGAGAAACGATGCATAGAACAAAATAAATCGCAGTACAGTAGCAAATAGGGTAAAACGATAGCAATGATCCAACGACAACCATCCGTTTGCAAGTCCGTTTGTCAGAAGAACAGGTTCCGATCTCGGACTACAGCACGTCGACCGTCTGAACACCTGTCATCAACTCACCCAGCCCCGTCTCCTCGCGCACCTGAACGGTTATCAAACAATCCGTCGCCACGCGTCGGTACTGCACATGCGATTCTCGGGAAAGTAGCAGCGCCCTGAACTTCTGCCTGAGCCGGACGACCAGCCTCAGCGCATGCGGCTGTAGATCAGACTCAGGATTGTGCGAGAATTCTTGGCCGAGAAGAGCAGTGATCCACGGGCGAATGAGGCGTAAACCTTTCCGGTGTGTCAAGTCATCCGTGGTCTTGATCTCTACAACACCGAGCATCGGTGATGTGGCACGATAAACGACCTTACAGGAGTCAGAATCCGGCTTCGTAAGACGCTGGACATCAGTGAGTGGGAAAACGATGCTTGGCAGTCGCAGCCGACCGGAAACAAGCGAAAGCGGCGGGAGTTCTTGGAGTCGATTGAGGATTGTCAGATTATCTTGACGTGCAAGGACATGCTCCAGGAGACGAACAATCGCCCGATCAGCCCCGGCGTAAGTAACGGGTGGCGCGATATCGAAAGCGCCAAATAGCCATTTGAAGTCTTCCTCGCGTGTCGTTTGACGGCTGGAAATAGAGCATTTTCCGGGTTTGGACGGCGGACTCTTCCGATTGATTCTCTGCGAGTTCAGGGGCAACTGTCAATAAAGTAGGGGTAAAAGTAGCCAGAACATACCTGAATTTTCAATCTGTGCACGAAGAGAACGATTCGTTTCCTCGAGCAAGTCATTTTCAGTCTTGGACCGAGCAACCTCGTCACGAAGTTCGTCTGCAATTTTCTCTAGATTCATCAGAGTCGAGACACTGTTATTAACGAGGCATGGATGAGAATCGGCAGAGCGTACCAAAGCGTTCCTTCTCGGACTCCATCGTCCGTTCGAGTATGTTTTTGTCATATTTGACCTGAGTAACCTCGTCACGAAGTTCCTGAGCAACTCTCTCTGGATTCGCCAGAGTCGAGATACGGTTGTCAACACGGCGTGAACGAGAATGGAATAATAAGCACACCTCGAAGAGCAATCTCCTCATGTAGCTTCACCGTGTCTCCATTGTCCGCTGGTGGTTCTGGCTGTTTGATTTAAAGAAGTAATCTGCGATTAGAACGTGATGTGATTCGAGTTTTGAAACTGTCAGAAGATAAGGCAAAGAGGTTCTTGCTGCCTGTGGTCCAAGCAAGGGATTGGTTTGATAGCGAAGCGACAGTGATGGAATGGTGGGAGAGGAGGCTGCCGTCGTTGCCGTCGTAGATGCGAACAGAGTCACGCTGCCACGTGGCATTGTGGCTGTGGCAATCCAGCGCCGTCGGGCGAGAACTTGACAGCGGCGAGCTCGTTGTCGTGTTGGAGTGGACCGAGCAGTCGCTCTCCGGTCTCGAGCCCCCACACGAATACCGTCTTGTCTGTCGACCCGGTCGCGATGCGCTCATGAGGCGAGATGTCTGTCGCGCACACGCGCTTCAAAATACTGTGCCCCTTGAACTGGACCACCTTTTTGTGGTTCAACGCATTCCACACCTTCACTCTGCCGCAACCCGCCCCATTTGCGATCCACTTTCCGTCTTAGACACTGAGATGCAGCAAAGATCAGCACCGCCGTCCATCGGAACTCCCACCTCCACTCCATTCTCCATTCTCCAACATCGAATCTTTCCCTTGTCGTCACAGCTCATGATGTGCTGCTCGTCGAGGAATGCGAGTTGTCGTATGTTATGTGTGCAATTGATCTCTATTGGCGAACGATACTCGAGGAGCTCGTCTCACTGGACTCATGGGTCTCCATCAGCATTATCCGTTCAACCGACTTTAGCACTACTCACCTTGGTCCTTGATCGCTGTTGACTTATCTTCGCGGGAGGTCAGTATTCCCTTCTAGTCGACTGTTAATGAGGTTTTTTTCCTTGCAGCCGTCTTTACCATGCACTCACCGTTCACCCCACACACTGTGGGCCTGTTCTGCGGAACTAAGTTGGGGGGATTTCTCGACCACGCTGTATATGAGCGGTGGAAAGGAGGCTGGACGGGCGTTTACTCTATTGACACACCCTCATCCCACATACGCTGCTGCCACACCCACATATTTTCGGACGCTGTAAGGGTCTCGGTCCAGTGTACATCCAGCCGCACCAGACAACCTTGGTGACGTGGAACACGCGCAGGCCACAGGCAGGTACTTATGGACCCGATCATACCTACTCTTCACCTGCACCCCCGCCACTGCACGTAGTATGACGTCATCTCCTGCGTCAATAATAACTGAGTACATGCTCGATGTTCAAACGTCTGGACTCTGCAGGGCATCAAATGCCATCGATGGCATAATATTCCTGAACCCGCTAAGGTAAGTACAGGTACTACGGGCGGCGCGGTGTGCGCTGGGAAAAGAGAAATGAAATTGTATGTAGAGTAATTACATACAATGGAATGGTCCGACAGGAAGGAGTGTGACTAGGAGAGAGAGGGCGGGTGAAGCGCTGTCCGGTCTGGAACGGGAGGGACACCTGCTGGTGGGCATGAGCTGCGAGGGCGGGCGGGGCCGCCTTGCAGAAAATGCTACCATAGCGGGCGATCTCACGCGCTCTGGGGACCCAGAGGGGGGGTGCTGCGAGGCGACGAGTCTAGGGAGTGGTGGGTGGGTGCGACGAAAAGCGAGGACGGGTGGAAGGGAGGATGAGCGACGTGGCGGTACGAAGAGAAGAGAAAAGATGCCGCTTAAGTCGCTTGCCCGAAGTCTTTGCACTCGGCCTCAGTCCGACACATTGAAAGCACATTATTATAATTCGTGGGAAGGAGGTCTATGAGGGGCGGGAGTATGGGGGACCGGACTGGACAAAAACAAATAAAAAGGTTTTAGTCAAATTGTTTTTGAATTATGAGGGGAAGAACAAAAACAAACGAATTCATCATCTTGTTTTTGCACAAAGAAAATGAAAAA
>JBBPOK010000346.1:0-32509 GCA_038091415.1 Leccinum variicolor
GGGGGCGTGGTCGACGTTGCGCGGGAGGGAGCAGGATGAGGGGGCGTGCGTGCCCCGTTGCGCGTGATGAGGGGACGTGCGTGCGTGCGTTTGTCGTTGTCGTCGTGCTGCCGATATCAGGTCGTGGCACGCCGTTCATCGACGTTGTGACTCGGTCGGAGCGGGTGAGGGTGTTGTCGATGTTGCGCGTGAGTGCCATCCCTGCGCTGTTTTCTGCGTACGTAGTGAGCGAGAGATGGACAGGAAGAAAAAGGGGGACGGACCGCGTCGTCGTCGTCGACGTTGCGCGTGAGGGTGCGTGCGTGCCACGGGTCGTGTCGTTCGCATCGTCTTCGTCGTTGCCGTCATTGTCCTTCCCTCGCCTCCCTGCCATGGCGTCGTCTTCGCTGTCGCCGTCCTTCGTCCCCCTGCCATGGCATCGTTGTCGTCTCCGTCCACGGGTAAAAATGAGGTCGTCGGTGGTGGTTGTGTGGTCAAAAAAATAGATACCCATGGGGTACTAACCCACGGGTTTATCTGTCACGGGTATTGACCCGCGGTACCCGTGAGACAGCGATGGGCTGACGAGGGAGGCAAGGGCAAGGGCAATGTGTGGTGAGGGCAATGGCAAGGACGACGGCGACGAACAAACTATCTCACGGTCCTGCGTGACTGTCTTCTTCTCCTTTTCCAGTTTTTCTTCCCACGCTCACTCGTCGCTGTCGTCGTCCAACTACACCCCGAAAGGAGAGACACGACTCCCTCGGCGCATCGACCTTTGCACTGAGGGCCTGGATATCAAAACATCAACGGTGACTCCACACGCACGACTCGCCCGCCTGCTGTCCTGCTGATCAGTCGAGTAGTGGTGATTGGGCTCTTTTGCTCCAAGACCCCAGTCAATTATGTTTCAAGTGCCCTAGCTCGTCCTGAGACGAGAGTCCCGACAACGACAACGACAACGTTAGTGTTGCTCTGACCTGGCTTGGCCTGAAACCCGGAGCTTGAGGCCTCGGCTTGGGTGGTACTACGACTGAGGAGAGCTTTTGCCGGCTCGAAACCACACCCATCCTGGACACCACAGTTCAGGTTACCCTCCCTTGCACATATTCAAGTATCATTCAGTCAACTTCACACTCTTTAGTTGTAGTTTGTGATTTGAACTAGTCACTATTCCACTTGTGTTATCCATTTTGTGTGCTGCAAGAGTGCCCAACCCGAAAAGTTGCGCGCTCACCCCGAAAGTTGTGCGCCCTCTCGTGAATGTTGCGCGCCCGCTCGGGAATGTTGCGCGCCGAATGGAAGTGCATTTGGACCCTCATAGAAATCTGGGATGAACGAACGCACTTGGAACGCACCCACGAAAAGGTAATTGGTTCCCGGACAAAACCCGCCAACCTTAAAGAGCTAAGGGTAGAAGAGACAGCTGGGCGCTCAACCATGCAAAAGTTCCTGTGTGTTTTGGATGCGCGATTTAACGGTTAGGTGCGCGCGATATAGACAAATGAAATAAGGTAAGGCCGACTGCGCGGCAATGCCCGCTACGTTTACTATGATATTATACTACTTACTAGTTACCAGTCGCAAAAAGAATTGTATGTTCCAACCAACTCCAACTCCAACTCGAATTGGTCTTTCCAATCGTACACCGCCCCGCCCGCGACATCTCATCCCCTCCGTTGCATTGTCCCCCGCCTTCCCTGGCCGGCCTTTCGCCCTCACTCACCTTGGCCGTGGCCCCACCATCACCTTTGCAACGTGGTTGACAACTTGAACACCAATGACGAGTTATGACGCGATGTTGACGCGACGTCCCGGGGGAAGTGATAACGCAGAGACAAGGATGATTGATGAGGACCATGCCGCAATGTCGACGTCGGCGTGATGGATGCACAGGGTGCATGGGTACAATGGCGGGGTCGTCTGCCGGCGGACATGGGCGTACGAGGGAGTCTGCACCCCCCTCACGATTAAGGAGCCATCCGCGTGAAGAGATATAACATATTGTTCTTGTCCTTGTTGGTCTTTTGTTCTCTCTTCTGATCGTTCCTCTTCTCAGCGAGACTAGATCCACCGGACTGAACGGTCTCCTTGCGACTAAGCGGAACTTCCTGCGCGGTAGCCTTCTCAAATCTTGTTTCTTCGCTCATAGCGTCGTCACCACTTTCATCCAGTTCTTTCGCCTCTCGGAGTTTCTGAGCACGGACAAGACGAGAGTAGGCACTCTGTTCGTCAGACAACAGTTCCGTATGTGTTCCCTGCTCCAAAACCACGCCATCTCCCATCACGTAAATGCAATCCGCGTCCTTGATCGTAGACAGTCGGTGGGCAATCGTGATCGTCGTTCGACCGGCTGCAGCCTTGTCAAGCGCATCCTGTACGATTCCCTCCGACTGCGTGTCAAGAACCGATGTCGCCTCGTCAAGAAGTAGAATTCGAGTATCAAACACGATTGCACGAGCGATTGCTATGCGCTGTTTCTGACCACCAGACAAAAGGAAGCCACGTTCCCCAACCATCGTATCGTACCCGTTCGGCAACTTCGTGATGAATCCGTCCGCGTTCGATTTGATACATGCCTCTTGGATCAGTTTGGATTTCTTCTCCTCCGATACATGCTCGTAAGGCGTATTGATCAATCCGTGTGCAACCGTGACGTTGCCCCTGATGGTAGTAGCGAAAAGCGTGGGTTCCTGGGAGACAAGACCGATCTGGCAGCGCAACCACTTGATGTTCAACTCACGGATATCCACGCCATCGAGCTTGACAGATCCGCCCAAAGGATCATAGAATCGTTCAATGAGTGAGATTATGGTCGATTTGCCGGAACCCGAAGCACCAACGAGGGTAACAGTCTCGCCTGCTCTGAAGGTGATATTGATGCCTTTGACGATAGGCACGTCGGGGCGAGAAGGATAGTCAAACTTGATGTCTTCCAGAATGATTTCGCCTAGAACTTTCTCTGGTTTGAGAGCACCGGGATTGGCAGAATCGATGTCGGGGATGCGCTCGATAGTGGCAAACAACTTGGCAGCTGCCGCATGGCCATGTGTGACAGCTATGAGAACGATTGAGCGAGAACATCAAGCGAAAATTAAGATACCGACCTTCCATATCTGGTGCCACCTGCGTTATGGAGACCGAGCCAATCATAATGGCTAGGAATGTGTTGATAACCTGGCCGGCGTTTGCTGTGTCGAAGAAAATATGAGCAAATCCACGTTACTGTGATGAATCACAGTTCCCTCGTTGATCAATGTGGTGCCAAACTGAAAGGCTGCAAGGATGTCAGAAATGAAGAGCAAAAAATTCAGTGACTCTCGTCCGTACTTAAAGCATAAGCAGAGTATATGGCAAACAGGAGAAAGGCAACACAAGATCCTTGAATTATGGCTGTTTTATAGTCTCCGAGAAGAGCTGATTGGACGTGCACGTCGTAAAGACGATCCAATGTCTTCTAGATGCCGAACGCGTGGGCGGTTCGTATGATTGAAATGACCTCTTCTGCTAGTGTACCGCTCCTGGAAATGTGGTTGAGAGATGATCTATGGAATATATGAGAAGGAAAGTCAAAAGAGATAAACAAAATACAAACTGCCGGTATTTCAACGCAAGGGTACTCGTGAGGACGCCGGCGATTAGAAAGCAAGGGAGAATGGAAGATATGGCAAGAGCAAGTCTCCAGCAACGAACGTAGGCAATGATGTAACCGGTAAGGAAAGAGGAGGTAGAGTTTGCAATGAAAGTAACCTTGTCGGACATGCCTTCCTGTATCAGATCTTATCAACAGTGGTTTGAGTGTGGAAAGACATGGGAAAGGGACGGACGTACGTGTGTCTGTCTGAATGCGAGTTGCGATCTCACCCGCACCAACTATGTCGTAGAAGGCGATATCTTGGCGTAGTACGGCCTGAAGGTATTTCTCACGAATGCGTTTCGCGTTTATTTCGCCTGTATAGACCCAAATGACCATGTAGATGTATGTGTATACGAGCATTCCAAGTCCTGGAAGAATGTGAGCAAAGACATAGGGTGAATGAGTGAACAGGTACCGATGTAAAATATATGTGATGCCTGTAAATTGGAAACGCTACGAAGATGGGCGGCGGCTGTGTTGAACTCCTGGACAACGGTAGCATTTTTGCTGTCCTGTAAATATGCCTTTTCGGTAGAGGTAAATGAGACAAAGATCTGTACGAGATTCCCAAACAGAATAGTTTGCAGAGGCTGATTTGACGGAGTGAGTTCTTAAGTAGTACATTTGACTTGTGGAAGGGTGTGCCTGCGCCGCCCCAGCTCCAGCCGCAGCAACGAGACATCAATGAACAGTTCTAAAGAAGTGGAATAACTAGGATGAATGAGCAAATGGCGGAAGACAAGTAGTGGGTCATTAATGAGAGTACATGCGACACAACGAAATTGCAACGAACGAAGTGAATGATACATTTAAGCGCTGCTCGTTGCAATTCACGTTTGGCAGCCCTTAATAGAGGAGCATCCTTGGCAGCATATGTGGCTGCAATGTTGCTGTACACACCGCCTTCCGTATATCCCGCCGTCACCGCTTTGTCTCTCGCCTCACGAGGTGCGTTAAGCCATCTTGCCTTGTGGTTGTAATGAGTCGACGATTTCCAAGGCAAATGAAAGAAGCGATCAAACTGCGCGTCAACGTGTGGACGTCGATCGCATAAAAGGCAGATGGAATTTTGCAGGTGTCGGTGCGCCATAGTCTAGTTCGCGAAGCTAAGGGTCTCGAGCTGAATAATAGTTCACCGCCACAATGACATCATTTTCACGCCAAGTCACCGCCAAACCGCCAAGCCCACGAAAACACACAAATGGGTTCGAGGATATGATTTGCGAGGACTTCGTTGGTCGACGAGGGAGGGACCTGTACAATTCGAGAAGGACTCCGAGTCGGGGGTTGTATTTGGGCTGGACACGTTGCTGGACGAGGCAAAAGCCTTGGGGTTGGACACGACGATTGGACACGATATCCCCATTCTATGACCGCGAGCAAGCATCAACATCTAAGCCTGTGGTACAGAATATGATGTAGGATATATTATAGTAACTTGTATGTATTGCGCGCACCCTAATCGCGCCCACTATCACTAAAAAATCGCGCCTATTTATTTGGTTGGGACGACGTTCCCCCGTTCTACAGCGCGGAAAATTCCGACACTAGTAAGCGCGGCTCGAGACTAGACCAAATCGACGGCAATTTGTCGGTGTTTGGCTTGGGCCGTACTATACTATAATGCGACAGCATCAACCCACATCCTGATTTGAACATGTCTTTCGAAAATTTTCACCGGTTCATCACTTGCGAGGTCGCAGGTCCATCCCTCCTCTGGCACGCCAACGACGTCACCTGCCTCGCATTCTAACAGTCGCTCCACGTCATCCATTCCTCAAATCAACTCGTCCTTGGCTACGTCCCGCCCCTCCTCCGCGTCGCATCGAGGATCATGAAGGGGTGACATGTGCGCGTTGGACAGCTGAGCGCCAGCCAAGGAGGAGGCGAGCGCGAGTGGGAGGGCGCATCCGCGTCCGTTTCATCCCAGGTTTGTGCTCCCTGAGCAGAATTGAATGTAACCCATCAAGCTCTTGCCGACCACAAACGATCGAGTTATGGACACTGGACCGGACAAGAAAACACAGCGCTTGTCACTTACTAGTCACTGGCTCTGATCTTTTCCTCCCTTGGTCGACTGCTCGGCCCATCACCGATTCCGTGGATTCAAGACAAATATAAGTAATTTAAATAACTTAAACATCGCTACTTCTACACATTTACAGAAAGAACAATTCACACCACCTGTAGGCAGACACACGAACGACGAAGAACGAATGGGAAGACAAGAATATATTCACGCCTGGGTCATGCATCAGCGGGGTGATGGTAACAGTATAATTAAGTTCCACCTACGCGGCAACGATTCATAGAAAAAGACCTCAAATTGTGGTCGAAAACAGCGTGGAGGTACCTCGCGCTTACTGTCGTAGTGTTCTTCGTCGGATCTCGCTCACATACCAACCGCTTTATATCCTCCTCGGTCATGTAACGACGCAGAAGAAGCTCGCGCTCTTCGTACAATCGTTGAGTACGCAGAAGTAACTTTCCCATAAGTAATTTCTCCTCCAAAGCTTCATTGAATAACTCCAAAAGTCTGTCCAGTGGTTGGATGTTGGATACTGGAGATAAGGCCTGTGAATGTTATTTGATGAAAGATTAGGAACTTCCATAAATGACATACCATAACGTATGGGGTTGCATGCAGGGATTCGTAATATGAGATATACGCTTCGGCCAATCCAGAAAGGTCTGACTCAGATGATGGATAAGACATTGGTAGCTGGACGGTGCAAGGTGGAATACGACTCGGAAGTACAGAGGGTGATTGTTCCCCTGGAAAGCGTTTGAACATAGCTGAGGCCTTTGGCGACGTAGACGGCTCCGACATGACGAAGAGATACAAAATACATAGTACTACCTATCTAGCACATTTTAAACGTAACTAGCGTTACTTTCATAGTCCGACTATGATATGAAGGGTTGAGGGCCGGTAGATGCGGTTGCAGATCAATGAATCATAAATATAGTTGCGGTTACATTCATAGTCCGACGATATGAAAGCTTGAGGGCCGGCAGATGGATTGCAGATCTTGATCTTGTCTTGATCCAACTGAATTGAAAAAAGATCTGAATCTGATAATACCTAATTTGCCGGCGGAGGTTTATGTAAAACGCCTGGAAGGGGCTCGTTTCTATATGATCTTATGTAACAGTTGTAGATTCTACTAGGTAAGTTCATGGTAAGAGGCCCGGGTACTTAGAGCGAACGGTATTTTCCTCGTTTCCCCCCGTCTCACTCTTTCTATTATATGATTGATCCTGAGGACTCAGACAGTATCGGCGACCCCGCAGGGGCGCAAGGTGGTCCTGGGACTACTACTCTTGTTGTGCACCAGGGGGGTTTCCCACCCCCCGCGGTTCCCCTCGATTTGGCGCCGCAGCCTCAGGCTGTCGAAGAACCACTGCACGTCGAGTTTTTCTCAATGGCGGCCTTCACCTCCGAGGGTGAGTCCCATTAACCACTACCTTCTCCGTCTACTAAGCTTCTAATAGAACGCTTTAACTATTTGATTCTCCTTCGAGCCCGTAACTGGTGGACGTTTTACATCGATTGCATCACGTGTGCGACCTCGATGCTTCTCGGTGGCCGTATTTCCCCGACCACCACCTTCGATCTGATCCAAGCGCTGCTGGTCGTCAACGAGGCACTAAACCGGCAGCGTCAAATCAGGAATGAGCCCACCTGGCTGCCTTCTCAAGGTGATATCTCACACTTTAACTATTTTTTGTCTCGTTTTACCTCAAAATAACAGCTTTGCCATTGAGGATGAGTGCCTATTCGGAGACGTTTTTCACCGACCTTCTTGACCCCACATTCCGTCAATTTTTCTGCCGCCAGCTCAGTAACACGCCGATGACTTTCTTCACTCACGTTCGTCACGCAATTCAGCAGCTTCTCTGCCCGCCACTACCGCACTTAGCGTACGCGTATCCGCACATTCATATCGTTGCGGACTCGGACGTTACGCGTCTTACGGCAGAGCACAGAACATGGCTTGCGAGCCTGATCGACTGGGACGACCGTTGGGGCTACCGCCACTGGCACCGGTTCATTCATGACACGTCCGGCGATGTCGTAGGTATTCGTTTTCTTATCGTTTCCGTCACTTCTGATCGTTCTCACACAGCCCGTGTGGTTTACTGATCTTGGAACGTACGACATCCTTCTTCACGCATTGCGGAGGCGAGACTCCGCTGGTTGGCTTGCCGTCACCAGCATGCCCCAGCACAGCCTGCACATCCCCGATACACCGGTAACAATTGAAACGATCTCTTTCGTCCTCGCTGCAGTGAGTTACTATTCATATTCATTATTATTCTTGACTTGAATTCTGAGCGCGATTTCACGCAACAGCTCGCCATGGAGATCGGGAGTTACGCTGACGTCATATACACATCCCCTGGCACCACCGTCGATGAATACTATATCGCCATATTGCACGAAGAGCAGCAGTTCATCTACGGTTTCCTACGCACCATCGTCGATGGAACGATGATTGTTTCCAGCCCCGAGACCCTCGAACACATCAGACACGAACTCAATCGTTGGCTTGATATACAGAATCTCTACACAACTAACGATCTTCCTCAGGCTGCACCCGGGCCTTCTTCGTAGTTACACATTTGGTATCAAAGTTCTCGTACTAATCTGTTCTTCCGTTCGTTATTGTTTTTTCTCGCTCGTTAAACACATTCACCTATGACGTCCCAAACCCCCAAAAAATGGACCATGGCACGATTTAGTAATAGTAGTAGGCGCGATTTCGTGGTTATTTGATGCTTGTGCGAATTTTTTTGTGACATCGTGTGCGCAATTTAGTGGTTAGGTGGGCACTATGCACATAAGTAACCACCCTCTAAGTACTAACTAAGAGCACTCGCACTGCGGGTACAGTGCAGAAAGGTGAGGCCCACTGGGGCTCTGTGCAGGAACGACTACACACCCACCATCCGCACCGCCTCGTCCGCACGACACGTCAAAAGAGTGAGCACTCCTCTTCTCGTCCTCGTCCTCCCGCCTATCCTCACCACTTCACTCGTGTAATCATCCAGCGTGACCACTCCGCTCCCAGTCAAAAAAATAGCAACCATCCTCGTCCGCACCTCCAGCGAGCGCGATGACGCGTCAACACGGTGAGTACTCCTGTTCTCGTCCTCGTCTTCCTGCCGATCCTCACTATCACTTTTCAATCACCCAGCGTGAACACTCCATCATTGACTCGTCAACCCAAGCGCAACCGTCCTCGTCCGCACCTCCCACCGAGCGCGATGACAAGTCAACACGGTGAGCACTCCTCTTCTCGCCCTCGACCTCCCGCCCATCCTCACCCTCGCTCATGTAATCACCCAGCGTGATAACTTCACGACTCGTCAACGCAACCATCGTCCGCACCTCCCACCAAGCGCCGTGACAAGTCAACATTGTGAGCACTCCTCTTCTCGTCCTCGTCCTCCTGCTCGTCCACACCATCGCTCGTTTAATCACCCAGCGTTCTGACTCCTCGACGTGTCAACGCAATCGCAATCGTCCTCGTCTGCACTTCCTCGTCCCCACCTCCCACCGAGCGCGATGACAAGTGAACACCGTGAGCGCTCCTTTTCTTGACTTCGACCTCCTGTCCATCGTCACCCTCGCTCGTGTAATCACCCAGCGTGACCACTGCACGCCCAGTGAAGACAAACGCAACCATCCTCGCTGGGCTCTTCTGGAGTGAATGCAAAATGGTTGTGGTGCCCACCATGATATTGTAGTAAACAAGTGTGGCGCTTATTTGCAAGCCGCAAACACCAAATTTCGGCAGGTGGACGTCGTGTGGAGATGTACCGTCGCCAAGATGCCAGTTTTATTGGTTGGATTTCTCCCATGCATGCTCGATGCACCCAACCCAGAGGACGTCCCGTGTAAATGTTTTGTCGACGTGTATGCGCACTCTTGCGGGATTGAGAACGTATCATGGAGACATTGAGTCGATCTGGTCGGAGTGGACTAGGACAGTGGTGCGGCGCTGATCCTGATCTCAGTGTACCTTCAGCGGTTTAGTTAATCTCATATGATCAAGGTAGGACGAGACCTCGCCCTCATAAGGATACGTGCTCATGTGATTCTTTCCAGCTCACCAACGCCCGACGTTTTGACCTTCTCGGAGTTTTACTTGCATTTGCGGACGTGCATTATTTCCCATTCGCGATCGTTGCGACTTAGCGAGCTCACGTTTCTCGCCTCGAAGTTGGTGAAACCGTTTCCAGGAGAGCAAGACTCCCTAGTGGTGTGTGCAGGGAGAGGAAGTTTTCCGAGGTGTTCAAGGAGTGCTCGAATGCATGATGCGGATCGGTGGCATCGGACAGGTGGTCAAGAGCGAGGAACCGCTAGTCACTGACTTTTGTATCAGATGCTTGACCTGTGCGTTTTCGTCTCGCTTTCATTTGACCCCGTTCCTGTTCATTGAAGGTTAATCTGTGACCACTGTAGTCGCCCGCGGTAGAGGCGCTCGAGTTATAGGTGGTTACAAAAATGAAGACGAGACACGAACCTCCAGAAAGGATGCTCAACAATATGTGAACGACGATGTTTGGGAAGAACAATGGAGATAGAGATGGCGCCTCTCACAGCATTAGGAACGTGATTTCGAGATACCAGTGCTAGATGACCACGTTCAGAAACCATCGTCTGGTGAGTCTCGGATTCCCAGTCTTTGAGGTCTGATTGGCTCCAATCTCGCATTCAATAGGACCAAACCCCTTCTGACCGATTTTATCCTGTTTCGTTCGAGGGGTATTCTCTGTCGACGCTCAGTCAATGCGAAGCACAGCCACGAGCTCGTTCCTTTCTTCCGGCCATGACGATACCCTTTCGCGTCTCTCCCGCTAGTACAACTTGAATGCTCTATTCCACGAGGACTCTCTTTGTCCTGTACCACTCCTTTTCGTACCACTCCGATCGGATGCCACAAACAATGGCACTCAGCTGCGCATTTACGTACAAACCTCAGGCTCCGAAATTCGTGAAGTTGGAGGAGGCGCATCGTCGTCAGTAGCGGTTGTCAGGCTTTTTCCGATCTCTTTCGACCGCTCATATTACCTTTGACCTTCCTTTGACGTATTATTTCATCCCGACTTTATCGAGAGAACAAGCCAGTACCGTCAGCGTTGCTCGGGGTGTGGGCGTCCCGGCTCGAGTATGCCCGATATCTGGTGGACTAAGACGATCATCTTTTGCCCAAGGATTTGGTATCGGTTGCTTGATTGCCACCACAACCGAGCCCTTTGTTGCCGTCGATCAGAGAACGCATCGTGAAGTTATGGCTCCCGATCTTACTTGCAGATCTCACGGTACTTGTCGAACGGACCAGGCGACCAACACTTGTCCAGTTCTTCACCCAGCGACATATCAGCGTGTTGTTCTGCGCAGGCATCCGTCATCGTTGGCTTGCTCGCACCATTGTTCTACGCCGTGAATGTGCGTCCCTTCCCAGCGCTGCTCGAATACCTCGAAAACCGAGGACACCCTCCGTATCCCTGTCATGCTCGACATCGCCAACGTCGCTTCATCTTCCAACCAGTTCAAAAGAAGTTCAGATCGGGAAGCTGCTGACTGTCAGGTGCTGTGTACTAGCCAGTCTCAGGAGACGATTATTGTCATGCCGAGCCCCACATACCTTCCACTGCTGGTCCTCCGCGAGCAGCGAGGGGCGGCGCTCTTGCGTGGTTCACAGGTACTGGCATGCATGCGTTACACACGCATTATTGACATATATTATCTCTCGCGATCGCACCGACGCCGCTTTCAGCGTGGCCTAGTGTTGTACAAACGTATGGACATGCGCGCCTCTCTCCACCTCGCCCCCTTTGCGTATCCACGCGGATGTGCTCGTGTGCACACCCTCACCCGCCACCGACCTCCCACTCACCCCAAGCTCCGAGTCACAGCTGTCGGGGCTTTAAATACTCAGCTTAGGCGGCAACCTGAGCGTGTCATTGCTCCACCGTGACCACGTTGATTCAGCTGTGTCTTCTCCTTTGAAACTTGGAGTTTCGTAAACGGATTTCTGATGTAACACCCAACTGCTCGATCTCTCCTCTGTCCTCACAATGGCCTAGTTATTAGCCTTATTTGCTAAGTCGATAGTCATCATCGATTGATCGATACCTTCCACCGTAGGCCGAGTCGCCGTCTGCCACAGTGACCCGAGTCGGAGTGGATCCCAGAGTTATTTGGCCTTGTTGGGATTTGCCGCACGATTTATTTCCAGCAACCGTTAATGAAACACAGCCACTGAGTCACGGTCACGGTCACAGTCCCACAAGTTTTCTGGAAGACGAGCTCAATTAAGGCCCTAGAAAACGGATGCCTAGACGTATGTTTATGAGACATATAGCCATGCCTCTTCCTGTTCTGATTCCTTTCTTCGTAAGTTAAACAAGCACGCTCGTCTCAAATTATCACTAGAGCCGCTTGATATACCCAGGTCCGGTTTCAGTGGCCCAACTACAAGTGACACCAACGCAACCTAGTATGTTGACATTCGTTCCCGAAGAAAGTGTGGTCACAGATGACGCGCTATCCCTCGGTAGCCATGGCTTTGGAGCAGCCAATTATCAGGATAACAATTCGGAACCGATCATCATCAACGCCCGGTATCCTCGGATCAACAGTCGACGGGCAACGGTCTGATTAAGCAGGGAACTGGTTTCTGAGTATCTGCTGGTTTCGATCCAAAGAGCCCGTTCACCAAGCCCCTCTGCATTCCTCGACACCCAGAAACTGTACTGAGACATTTTGTGCAGCTGCCTTTCAGATCAACGTTGAATGCGCCCCCTCGACCTCCTGTTCCTCGCCTATCGCCTGTCCCAGATATCGGCACAAAGCCCTCTGGCTCTCCTTTCTCCCCTGTCAATGATACTACTTCAGCGGCACCGCAATACCGGCCCCTACAGCCACAGGCTCGCCCCGCCAGTTTCGCCTTCCACTCTAGGGCCTCGTTCTAACACTCCCTGCCCGGCACGCACTTTTCCGTTTGCAGGTACCCCCCTTGTTTTCTTCGGAGCGTTTTCTGAATTTGATCAAAAGAACCTATTTGCTAAACCCTCTGCATTCTCCAACAACAGGCTAGGCAGTTTTTGGAGCATCCCCACCCGCTTTCGGACAGTCTGCGTTTGGCTAGGCTTCTTCTGGTTAGCCAGAAACTAGTGGTGCGGTATTCGAGAAGACGTCCTTTGGATTGTCGCAGGCAACGATCCCCACCAGTGCCAGCACTAGTGGAGCGTTCCGAGAGTGCTTTTGCGTTCGGTACCCAAAGCGTATTCGACGCAGTGGCGACGAAGTGCGGTCTTCGGAGAAGCCGTGGATCGCGACCGATTCTTCGAAGCCAGCGGAGATGACTCCCGTATGACCCAAAGTCGAGAAGGAACGGGGAATGCCAGAGACCGTGGAGGCTAAGCCGAGGGAGGAGACTGTTGACATCGAGGAGGAGCAAGCGGAAAAGCCAGCTCTGGTTGAAGCGCCTTCATTGGAATCGATATCGTCTTCCAGGAGTTTGTCCTATATAAGGTGTCGACTGAGAAAGAGGGTGAGGTCACGGAGGAAGGGATAATACGCGAACCAGGTTTGCAAGACGAGGAAGCATCGATCCTGTCGGATGTACCATCAGCCTGAGAGGACGAAGAACCGCCATCGGAGGTGGCTAACGAAAACGAGGCAAAGCAGCATGTTCAAGATTTCTCGCTTGTCGCCGCTCTCAGATATCGGTACAACGCCCTTGGCTTTCCTGGGTGCCCTGTCCTCCTTTGTTTGCCCAGGCTGTCGCCGCGGCTAGTTGTTAGGGTTTGCCTATGAAGTTGGCGGTGCACCAAAAGCTGCGCAATCGCTGTTTCAACTTGGTGTACACCTGGCGTGTTCAGTGCCAAGGTGGGACCAGCTCCCCCCTTACCGACCTCGCCTTCACCATTCATATCTCCGTCATCGCGTCCATCTCTCGCGTTCCTAGTTCGACGCCGCCCTACCAAAGATACCGCGGCGTCAGCCCCGGTGCCGGTGCCTTCGCCATCACTAGCTTCAGAGGAGGGCATGCAGGCGAAGTGTACGCTTCTCCTAGCCATTGCCAACAGGAACTAGAGAATGTACGCCTTCTTCTCTTGTCACTGTCACGAGCATTTTCGCCTAATGTTGGTGCCGTCTTCTTTAGCTCAGACAGCTTGCGACGAGTGCTGATGGACGTCCAGACGGACGTCAAGGAGTTGAGACTGCGACGAGTATTACTGCTGAAAGCTTAGGAGTGGCTGGACAGCAACAAGCTCGAAGGTATGTTTTCTACGTTTTCGCAGTGCGCCTCCTGATTTGACGATTTCGCACTTAATACAAGAAACTAGCATATTGTAAGACTCAACAAACCAAAGGTGGACGCCGAGTTTGCAAACTTGAAGGTACTCAACATCCGGACGCTTACTCCAGAATATTCACAACCCCAGTCACAGCTCTGAAAGAGCATACGGGTGTGCTCGGAGTGTTTGACGGGAGCACACCGGTACCGCCAGTAACTTGACTCTCAAGTGATCAGTAATTGTATATAAGGCCCGAAAAAAGAGGATCAACGAACTTCGAACAAGCAGGCTTGATAGAAGGCAAATACTCCCTCAAAGTTGTATGTGTCTAATTGGTTTCTTACTCTACCACATAGACACCTTCTCTGGATATCGTAGATCGCACCATCCGTAACGTCGACGTTGCCATCCATCAGCAAAATACCAGTCGCGGCGTCCCATGGCGAAGTTAAAGATATCAGGTGGCATAGGTGCTCGGAGACCAGCTCGCTATATCGTCCGCGCTGAATGTACCACCGCGGCGGCCTTGAACGCACAGCGATCTGCACAATCGCTCAAGAAGGCATTGGCTTCGTGAAAGCAGCCATGTCTCTTGCCGTCGTCCTCTCGTTTCCCTCCCTCATTCGCGATGTGCATGCGCTCGCCCTCGTCGTCCGCGATGTGCACGGCGCACGTTTGTCGTGGCCCTCACCCTCACCATTGTGGGGTACAGGCCCCGTCCACCTCACCCGTGTTTGCGCAGCTCGGATACATCGTCGAGTCAGGCCAGGGAGGTTCGGCAGACGAGTCGATCCAGACTACACCGCGCAAGATAAGCCGTTTGAAGTTTCTTAAAGGCATCGCCGCTTGCGAAACGGCGAGGGTCTGTTGGTCGGGCAGTGACATGTGGACGTGGAGCAAAAACGGCAGGCAACTGGGTACGTTTACATTCGTATATGCAGCACAAGTTTTTTTTTTTACGGTTGTGTCTCTTGTAGTGTATAGCAAGACAGCGAGCGTCTAAATCCTCCCTCGCAAAGCATCCATTATTACACAGCCAATCTGGGGCATCGCGACGTTAGTCAAATCCCCGATGGATCCCGCAGTCGTATTCAACGCTGGGCCCGGTACGACCCGTAGCAATTTGGTGGTACACGCTGACTTAGATTCAGGTTTCCCTGCACAGGCCTTTCCGTCCGACATTTCGACGTACATACCCCACCTGAGGCCGTCTGTGGTTTTGCGACCATGAAGATCGTTTGCTGCGACGATGTCTTTGGGCGCTATCCCTAAATCGTGAGGTATTCACATTCTCGCTCCCGACTTCAAGCCAGGGAAAGGAGGTCCCTGAGGCTCATGCTGGTGCGAGTGGCCAGACTGCATGTGGGCGTTGAGGACTTGAGGTGCGTCTTCTACATTTAGTGCTACCGTCTGCCTTAGTCTTTGTTGACAACGACGGCACTGGCATCATATGTAGTACCCAGTCGGGACACGTTTATATCTGTTCCCTGAACGTCAAAGATAGCACGACCACCAGGAGAGCAGATGCGTTCAAGTTTCGCCGCGTTTGCGCGTGCACGACGAGCGTTGCGGTGTGTGCAAATGGCACGAACGCTTTGGGCGCACTTCGAATGGACTACAAGCTGCCCGATCAATGTGACCGGGAGGCTTCAGCCGACGTGAACTTGACGTTGGACACCGCGAGCGTAGATGTCGATGGTCATCAGAAGACTCGTTGATTCCAGATGAATTGGCAAACTGGCCAAGCTGATGGCCGTTCTGTCTGATCGTTTGAGCCGTGGAGCAGGCAGGGTCAAGCAACAAGCACGGCGCAGATCTCGGCGTCGATTCGAATTTTGAGATTCCGTCGTCCGAGTCGCCGCCTGTTTCGTGTCTCTTCGTGAGGTACTTGGTACTCTGAGGTTTCTAAGGCCTTAGCCACGTTCGACCCGCAACAGTCTGACGGATCACCGGCTCCCCCAGTGCTCCGTTTTGCAGGATTCACCATTTTCGTTGCTCATCCTCCTCTTCCTGCATACTGACGAGGTCCTGCTCTTCGAGGCGCAGCTTTCGAGCATGGACTCGTCGGGTGGACCTCGATGCCCTAGTAGCCGGTTTACTACACCTCCCGCACCTCACCTCTGCAAGGTTGTGTACGCCAATTTTACCATACTGTGCGCACTATCTTTACTGCCTTCTTTGATATGATCCGGAGTGGACCGCTCAGAGGAAGGGCCCAGGACGCACTTCAAGTGGCGGTGCTGGCTACACGTGCTGGAAAATTGTGCATTTGTAATATGTATTGGCACTCTCTCGGTCTCGTAGTAAGTACGTGCACTCAACTCGAGGCAGTACTATGTCCGACACTCTCACGAAGACATGTGTTTGCGGTCGTGCATTCACTGATCTTGGGGGTTTCACAAGGCATGAAAAAAGCTGCCGCAAAGGCAGGAAAAGGTTATCCGAGGTTCTCACCAGAGCGAAGGAGGTTTATCAAGCAAAAAGAGCTAGACGGGCCCTCTCCAAACATGCAAGTGTCGATGAAGATGTGATTCCGAGTAATATTAGTATTGGCAAGGATAAGCATGACTCGCGGGATGGGGATGCAATTAGCGAGGAAGCTGTCCAACAGGTAGGGTTTCGTCGAGCGTTTCTGTTGGTTTGTCTAAAATATTATGCAGGCCGTCCCCTCTTCATGTTCATATCAGCAAGCCCTAGGCAACGTTCGCGTAGAACAGGACATTTCTAGCCATCTAGAGGTGTGTATTGTTTTAATGAACCCCTCTCAACGAAACTGAACATGTCCAGGATGATCTATCTCTGGCCCAACGCCGAAGTCGTAGAGTTCGCCGACTACCACTGCGTTTCCGAGAGATGTTACCAGAACCGCTTCTACCTCTCCCACCTTCGGAACTCATCATTGATCAAGACACACAAGCAAAACCAGATGCTCGTTACCAGGCATCAGATCTTCAGCACGAGGCTCGCTCGAAAACAGCCACTGCGCCGTCCAACCTATCTGGTTCATCCGCGTCCCTGCCTCGGCGGCTGCTCCAAACCGTCAGAACTCTGAAGAACAAGTTCGGTTTGTTCCGTGCATATACTACCGAGACTCTTCCCTCACATGACCCCGACGACCCTTACTCGATCGAGCATGTACAACAACCATCTTTTGACGGTACTAGCTCTCGATGTCCGAAGACGAGCAACCCGTTTCACCCCTACCCGAATGAGAATGCTATGCGCCTGGGTGACTGGTACTGGAACCAGGGAGGCCAGAAATCGAGGGAAGATTTCAAACAGCTTTTAAGTATTGTTGGGAACCCTACCTTTGATGCCATTGACTTGTGTGGGGTTGCATGGGACTCAATCAACAAGGAACTTGGCGATCACGATTCTGATACGGGCTCAGACACTCCCGAGTGGTTGAGTAGTGATCGCGGTTGGAAATCCTCCCCGGTCACCATCTCTGTTCCCTTCCACAGCCGCTCGGTTGATCCCGGGCCAAAATCATATACCGTTCAAGATTTTCACCACCGTTCTCTGATTTCGATCCTGGAGGAAAAGATTACAGACCCCGTCCAGGCGACTCATTTCCATTACGAACCATACGAGTTGCTGTGGCACCCACCTCATCGGGACCGGGACATCAAGATATATGGCGATCTTTTTATGTCAAGTGCTTTTCTCGACGCTCACAAGGAACTGCAAGAGTCACTTCCAGAACCTGGTTGTGATCTTCCTCGAGTCATTGCTGGGTTCATGTTTTGGTCTGATGCAACCCAACTGTCTACATTTGGTAGTGCAAAACTTTGGCCATTGTATGTATATTTTGGTAACGAATCAAAGTACCGTCGATCTCAGCCATCAAACAACGCCTGTTCCCATGCCGCTTACTTTCAGACGGTGAGTAACTGCAGTCAAGTCTTGTAGTTTATCTGATCGGTCCGTCGCTACAGCTCCCCGACGCATTCAAAGACTTCGTGATGAACCATTCAGGAGGTAAAACTTTGAGCAGTGCCCTGATGACTCATTGTCATAGAGAATTCTTCCACGCACAGTGGAAGTTACTTCTGGACGAAGATTTTATTAGAGCCTATGAGCATGGTATTGTGCTTACCTGCTGCGACGGCGTGAAGCGGCGCTTTTACCCCAGAATTTTTACGTATTCTGCGGATTATCCAGAAAAGTACGTAATCTATATACTCTTTCAGGGGCAATACTGATTTCTATTTGCTTACAGAGTACTCATCGCATCCATTCGTAACCTTGGCACGTGCCCTTGCCCTCGGTGTATGATAACAATGGACAATGTTCAAAGTCTCGGTACCATGAAGGATATGCAAGATCGAGAGTCACTCGCCCGTCGTGATGAATCTGAGCGTCTCGAAGCCGTTCGTGACGCTCGAGACCTCATCTATAGGCAGAACCTTGCAGTTACGACGCCTCAAGTGGAAGCCCTCCTCAAACCAGCATCGCTGGTCCCGACACTAGTAAGTTCTTTCTGATATGGACCTTACTGGTGTTCGTTTGTGAACATTGTCGTTTAGAATGCGTTTTCGGAAAAGCTGCGCCTGTTTGCTTTCAATCTTTTCGTTATGTTAGTGGTGGACCTCTTGCATGAATTCGAACTGGGTGTTTGGAAAGCAGTTTTCACTCAGCTCATTCGCATGTTAGAATCACTGGAAGAGCGAAAAGTACATGAACTCGATCGCAGGTTTACATTTTCCTATGTCTTTGATTCAATTTGCTCATGGTTATATTTAGATACCGCCAAATTCCAACATTCGGACGAGATACTATCCGCCGTTTTTCACGAAATGCATCGGAGATGAAGCGGACTGCAGCTTATGACTTTGAAGATCTGCTACAGGTTAGTAGACTTCATGACTGATTTGACTTGATCTGATTATCTCACTAGTGTTCCATTCCCGTTTTTGATGGCCTATTTCCGGAGCCGCATAATTCATCGGTGCTAAGACTGCTTTCTGTCCTTTGTTATTGGCATGGGCTCGCCAAACTTCGGATGCATACTGATGAGACCTTGCAGATCTTAGACACAGTGACTGAATCCCTTGGAAAGGAGCTTCGTGCATTTAGTTCCCATACATGTCCTGCCTTTGCAACCCGCGAACTCAGGCGCGAAGCTGAGTCTCGACAGCGCCGTCAGGGAGAGTCTCAATCTCGTACTCGTACTCGTACCTCTGTACAACAATCGTCCCAAGTGGTGTCCCGTCAATCTAAAACTTTCAATCTGCGAACGTACAAGCTACATGCCCTAGGAGATTACGTATCTTCCATTAGGAAATACGGAACCACCGATTCCTACTCAACACAGTTGGTGCGTAATCTATTGAAGTTGGGTCTGGGTTGCAATCTCACTCCTACTACTTGATCACAGGGGGAACGGGAGCACCGGGTTGGTAAAGGTCGTTTCCTTAGGACCAGCCGCAAAAATTTTCTTCGTCAGCTCACCCAAATCGAAAGGCGACAGATACGTATACGGCGTATTCGTGAGAGAGTAGAGCGTGAAGGCATGCCTCAGGCGCCACTAGAACCCATTCCTAAGGACCCTAAGGAACACTACCAGATTGGGAAATCACAAAACAACCCAGTAGACGTCTCTGCCTTCTGTTGTGAAAATTCTAATGTTCCAGCTCTTAAAGTAATTGACACTTTCTCCGCCTATGTTATTTCGGTACTTTTGCTGATGACTGTATTCAGGACTTTGCGCTCAAACTCAAGCAGTATCTGTTGCCTCGCCTCGCCGCCATTCACACATCGAACTCAGAGTTAGATAACAATATGAATCCAGCCCTTGTAGACGGCCTCGAGGATGATCTTGGTGCACTGGCCGCCCGTCCGGATCATGTAATATTCAAAAACAACCGCATCTATCGCCATCATGTCCTTCGAATCAACTATACGACATACAATGTTCGTCGTGCTGATGACATTTTCAATCCGAATACAGAACACTCTGACATTATGATGCTTCACCGCCCGGAATCCGAGGAAGATCGCAACCGGTTCTGTTACGCCCGGATCATCGGAATATACCACGCTAATGTTCAGTACGTTGGGCCGGGCATGAAGGACTACCTCCCACGGCGGATGGATTTTCTGCATGTACGCTGGTTTCAACGGGTTCGGGAACAAGACCTACATGGACTTGACGCTCTGAGGTTCACTCGGTTGGATGATCCTGAATCATTTGACTTTGTGGATCCCGCAGATGTAGTCCGCGGTTGTCACCTCCTGCCTGCATTTAGACATGGGAAGCTCCCTCGAGAGCACAATGTAGCATCGCCTTCTAGCGCCGCGCGAGATTGCGAGGAATGGAAGTATTATTTTGTCAATAGGTATGATAAAATCACTCGTTGTTGTCTTTTAGCTTATTAGTATTGAGATTCGCGGATCGCGATATGCTTCTCAGATTCCATTGGGGTCTCGGTGTCGGGCATACTTACTCGCACGTTCCGAGCTCCTCCGACGAGAACCAGTTATTTACTATCACTGAAAACTGCCCGGCCGAACAAGTCATGTTGCCTCACTCTTCTGAGGCGATGTCTATCTCATCCAAGTCCAAACGGAAGATCGCAGATAACGATGCGGAAATATTTGCAGGTGACGATGGTACCAGCGACGAGGACTTGGAATCGGAGACGGAGGTGGTATCAGACTCCGAGTCCGCCTCTGAGGAAAATGTGGATATTCAGACTATGTATGCAGTGTACGACGATGGACTCGAATCTGATTAGTTTACTTTACTTCACCATTTTCCCCATGTTTACATACTTTGAGCCTTCTGAATCAGGTTACTATTTTGACAGGCCATATTGACCCATACCCATCTTGGCAACCGTCGGTTAATATTTTGTTGCGGTCGTGGACCTGAAAAGGTTCCCCGACTCCAAAGTTTTGTCTGTAAGATTGGTGGCATGGGCAGCCTGATCACTCACCGCGGACACAACCGTGCTATGAATAAAACATTTCCACAGAATCGATGAGTTGCGACTTTGCAGGAAACCGTACTAGCGCTCACTGGCACCCACCTCGCAGAATGACAACAACACATCAACGCAACAGAAGACAACGGTTCGCCGTCGACCTCACTTCTCAGATCTCAACCTCCTACCCATCATCACCTTAATCACCCAGCGTGATAACTCCACGACGAGTCAACACAATCGCAACCGTCCTGCCCATCCTCACCATCGCTCGTGTAATCACCCAGCGTGACCACTCCGCGACCAGTCAAGGCAATCGGAACCATCCTCGTCCACACCTCCCACCGAGCGCGATGACGCGTCAACAGGGTAAGCACTCCTCTTCTCGTCCTCGTCCTCCTTCCCATCTTCACCATCAATAAAGTCCCCGTTGCGTCCCCCGGAAAGCATTTTTTCTGGTCAGTACCTCGAAGTCGCCGTGAATATGCTACAGTACGCCGACATGAGTGGCTACGCTTACATTCGAAATTCTAGCCCACTGTCATAATCGCTGTATTTCTCTTCTTTGGAACCTTCTTTTTCTTGTACATCAAATCACGCCTCGGTCCTGGGCCGCTCACTATCGCATGTATCTTTGGGTGCATCTTTATTGGTAAGGCAACAACTACACGTTCGCTTACTATCAGCTCACAAAAAATGATTCAGACATTTGTTTGACAACTGCTGTTCTGTTTCCGTACCCCTACTACACGGTCCGTCTACTGTTTACATACTCCTACGTGGTTGACGCAAGCACAGATTGGACGGCTCATTATGCTCCCGCTGACCTTCCATACCGCCATTGCTCTGATTCTGTCGCTTGGCTTATTTCCCACCTCTGAATCAGCCGTGTTCACTATGCGTTTACAGAGTGCACTGTCATTCATTGTCTCGGCGACCAAAGAACTCCACAAGCGGCTGGAACAAGATGTCACTACTTCTGGATTCTCAGCGACCCCAATCGCTGCGGCTGTTAGCAAAGCAGAAAGCGCACTCGCTCTACTTGCCTCTGCCGCACGTCTGCAACGGATGGACGTTGTTTATTGTCGCTTTGCACCCTCGGACTATACTCTGATTCATGTTCTGACGAGGCAGCTCATTGTAAAGGCGGGCGGTGTGAGTGTATACTATACATTGATCGACCCAACAAGAGAGAAATTTACTCCTGCTCCATCAATTTCTGCGACACCGACGCTAGCTTCCCCGTCTCATTCCCTGCCAGCGTCGTCAGGCCAGGACCAACCATCCACCAATTAAGAAGACGCGGATCGCCATGGAATAGTAGCCGAGACAAAGCGGAACCAACACGATCATCATCATCACGTTCCACAGGGACAGCGTCACACCCACTACACGGGAGTTCACCATCGCCAACGACGACACTCGCTCGTGTAATCACCCAGCGTGACCACTTCGCGACCAGTCAAGACAATAGCAACCATCCTGGTCCGCACCTTCCACCGAGCGCGATGACGCGTCAACACGGTGAGTACTCATCTTCTCGTTCTCGTCCTCCTGCCGATCCTCACTATCACTTTTTAATCACCCAGCATGAACACTCCACAACGAGTAAACCCAAGCGCAAACGTTCTCGTCCGCACCTCCCACCAAGCGCGAGGATAAGTCAACGTGGTGAGCACTCCTCTTCTCGTCCTCGACCTCCCGCCCATCCTCACCATCGCTCATTTAATCACCCAGCGTGACGAGTGCACGACGAGTTAAAGCAATCGCAATTATCCTTGTCCGCACCTCGTTCGCATCCCCCACTGAACGAGATGAGATATCCACAGCGTGAGCACTCGTCTTTTCGTCCTCGTCCTCCTGCCTATCCTCATCCCCGCTCATATAATAACCCAGCCTGACCACTCCACGACGAGTTAACCATCCTCGTCCGAACCTCCTTGTTCGCACGACAACCAAGAGCGATTACTCATCGAGCCGTCAACAGCGTGAGTGCTCCTCTTCGCGACCTCGACCTCCTGCCGATTCTCACTATCACTCGTTTAATCACCCAGCGTGACAACTCCACGACTCGTCAACCCAAGCGCAACCGTCCACGTCCACAGCTCCCACCGAGCGCGATGACGCGTCAACACGGTGAGCACTCCTCTTCTCGCTCTCGACCTCCCGCCCATTCTCACCCTCGCTCGTGTAATCACCCAGCGTGACAACTCCACGACGCGTCAACCTAATCGCAATTGCAGCCGTCCTGGTCAGCACACCTTGCTCGCACGATCACCGATCGCGAGGATACGACAACAAAGTGAGCACTCCGCTTCTCGTCCTCGTCCTCCCGCCTATCCTCACCATCACTCATTTAATCCCCCAGGGTGACAACTCCACGACCAGTCAAGGCAATCACAACAATCCTCATCCGAACCTCCTTGCTCACACCACCACCAAGCGGGACAATACGTCAACAGAGCGAGCAATCCTCTTCAAGTTCTCGTCGTTGGTCTACATGAACCCTCTGTGGGGGGTATTGTCGGGGCATAGCATTGGG
The DNA here is from genome assembly GCA_038091415.1 of Leccinum variicolor. Lineage (NCBI taxonomy): Eukaryota > Fungi > Basidiomycota > Agaricomycetes > Boletales > Boletaceae > Leccinum > Leccinum variicolor. The sequence goes on from JBBPOK010000346.1 coordinate 23,408, forward strand.
CGCAAGGAAACGAGGCCTCTCCTCCGCTTCATCCCGGGCTTCAATTCGCTCGTTGCACGTCGAATCGGTATCGATCGGAGCAAGTCCCACGGTGCGATTTTTGGTGCGCATTACTCTGTCACTCCCCGAGTTTCTGTTCCTCATTCTGCTGAAGCATCCTCCAAACGTGGGTATAGCGCTAGGAAAAGAAGCGAAGCAGCACATATTGCTGCTCAAAACGGTCCGTTTCTGTCGTCTGGATCGGTGCTTGCGTTCATCTCCATATAGCACAACTCATGCAGACGGTCTCTTACACGTCATCGACCGCCGATAAGGGTAAGGGTAAGGAAAAAGTTGGCGAAGGTTAGTTTCTTCAACGACGATCCACCGCACGTTGGTCTAAATGAACCCCTGTGGGTATTGTCGGGGCATAGCATGGGGCGCAAGGAAACGAGGCCTCTCCTCCGCTTCATCCCGGGCTTCAATTCGCTCGTTGCATGTCGAATCGGTATCGATCGGAGCATCGAATCGGTATCGATCGGAGCAAGTCCCACGGTGTGATTTTTTTTCCTGTACACGGCGTTGGGTCGGGGACACATGCTGGTTTTACAGTAACTTGAAGGCATCCGCTTCTTTCTCAAGGACAGTCAGCGAAACATCGTGGGTATCCGCTTCGTGGAGAATCGGCGGCAACATATTTGCGCACAAAGGTAGTGTAGCAGTGTTGTACACCTCTCCCTTTTGCTCACAACATGGCTTAGCGAACGATTGCAAAGGCACTCTTACCCACGCTTCGTCAAAAGCTTGATCATCTTGCTTACCTCGAAATAATACGGTGGACGAGAGAGAGCGAAGTGCGTGCTACATGTGGTAGGTTTTGCCCGTGCCTCCGCCTCTTGAAACCGAGCGCTTTATGAATAATAATCTTTGACAGGTACATGACTTTAATATTCTGATGCAGCATACGCCGAATGCTTTGAACAGGTCAGGGAGTTGACTGAGGACAAGCCCAGCGTGACACAGGCGGAAATTGCAGCTCTGCAGGCTAGGCGAGAAAAGCATGCTCACACCAATCCGTTTTTCCTATCGTGCACGCAGGAACGAGCATCACGCGAAAGATTTCTCTCCCGTGTCACGATTCTGTAAATCTGAACTGGCCCAGGCCATCACGGATATAGAGGCACTCCTAGAGGTGTCGGATCCTGACAATGTTCCTCTGATTGGTGTCATTGACCCCGCACTTCAGACCGATCAGTCGATATCAAACTCGATCACCTCCAATGGGACTGCCGCGGATTTGTCGACCTCTGTAGAGTGTCTTCGCCGACCTTTGGGAAGCGTTATAAGTTCACGCGAATGGCGGGCCCATAGATATGACGCCCCCAGCCTACTTTTGACACTTTCGACAACAAAGTTGCAGGAAAATTCCTCCTATCTGACGATCACTATTCCTGACTCGGAGCTTACGGAGGAAGTATTCAGACCTATTTAGCTCAAAACTGAGGGTGATCCTCTGGTGGTCACTGGTCTCCTTCCAAAGTTCCAGATTCAATGGACGCCTGAACATTTCCTTGAGAAATATATCTCCCAAAGTTGCCTGATACTGTAGTATGAACTAATATAGAGATAGAACCTCTACTACTACGCAAGATTTGACCATGACAAAGCGGATACTATATTGTCCGAGTCTACTATGATATTTCAACTTGTCCGTGCACTCTCAGGCTGCACCGTTTACCGTGACAGTTGCCGGCTCCATGCGGCGCACCTTAACTAGGAGTCGCGATTTTATGTCTCTTGAACCATTCCCGTCGTTCGTCCATTGACAGTTTGCTGACAAGACAGACCTGCTTTCCCTTTCCATACATGTCCTCTTTCACCACAGGAGAAGTAAAGTTGTCGAATTACGCATGGCCGGTGTAGACCGTGCGGGTGATAAAGGGCTACGTGCACTTCTTAAGTATGTCAGACTTAGTTCTCCTCGCTCAACTCATGTCAACTCTCACCAGAAGCTCTCGCATGACCTGCACGTCTATCGCGTATCTACGCACCCTGTTATTCAAGCTCCTCGATTCTCTGCTGCGTCCCAAGACAGCTCCCGCGCTAACGGCACTTTTCAAGTACCTTCTTGTGCCATCCATCAACTTGGATATTTCGCCGCAAATTGAACCTTCCTTCCCTGGTATACTACCAGACGTAGTCCTGAGGTGCACGGCTGAGGTTTGGGTGTATGAACGTTTGCAAAGTTAGCATGTCTTTCATCGCGAGTTTCCACCGCACTGTTTATCCTTCCCCTGCTACCCAGTCCGTCTCCTCGACACACCACACGTCTTCACGGATCCGTTATCGACTGCTATTTGAATTGCGAAACCCCCAATCTGCTGTACACACGTTCACGGTAGACACTTCAATCATTCACGAGATAACGGAGATGCCTGCCGTATGCCGCAGACGGCACAGATCAACTGCAGTACTAAACGGAGGCGCTCTGTTTCTGCATCATTTGACGGATATTGGCCGACGGGAGTCAAAAATCAAGTTGAGAGTATCTCAGCAATGGCGGAAAACTGTCTTCTTGTTGCTTCTAGTTGCATCAAAGCTCCCCGACTGTTACAATGGGCTTCCATACTGCGAAATGTTCAAGCTTGTCCTCCAATCGAGACATCTCTCCTCAAGTCTTCCGTTGCATCAATCGCCAAGGGCCGCTGGCCGTGTATTCATAAGGGAAGCTCTCAAAGTAAAAGTTCAAGGTTTCGCTCCTCGGTGCGCTTGTCCGCACCTCCACCACCGAGCGTGATAGCACGTCAACACAGTACTCCCCTTCTGGACCTGGACCTCCTGCCCATCCTCATCCTCGCTCGTGCAATCACAAAGCGTGATAACTCCACGACTCATCAACGCAATCGCAACCGTCCTCGTGCGCACCTACCACCGAGCGCGATGACAAGTCAACACGGTGAGCACTCCCCTTCTCAACATCGACTTCCTGCCCATCCTCACCATCGCTCGTGTAATCAGCCAGTGTGACAACTCCACGACTAGTCAACGCAATCGCAACCGTGCACGTCCGCACCTCCTTGCTCGCAGGAGCACCGAGCGCGATAACACGTCGATACAGTGAGCACTTCCCTTCATGACCTCAACCTCTTGCCATCCTCACCATCACTCGTTTAATCCCCCAGTGTGACAACTCCACGACCACCGAGGGAGTTAACACAGTGAGCATCCCCTTCTCGACCTCGACCACGTTCCCACCCTCACCCTCGCTCGTATAATCACCCAGCGTCATAACTCCACGATGCGCCAACGCAATCGCAATTGCAAGTGTCCTTGTCCGCAACTGCAACCAAGCGGGATGACACGTCAACAGAGTGAGCACTCCTCTTCTCGATCTCGACCTCTTGCAGATTCTCACTATCACTCGTTTAATCACCCAGCGTGATAACTCCACGACTCGTCAACCCAAGCGCAACCGTCCTCGTCCGCACCTCCCACCGAGCGCGATGACAAGTCAACACGGTGAGCATTCCTCTTCTCGTCCTCATCCTCCTGCCGATGCTCACCATCGCTCCTGTAATCTCACAGAGTGACCACTCCACGACCAGTCAATGCAATCGCAACCATTCTCGTCCGCACCTCCTTGCTCGCACGACCACCGAGTCCGTTAACACGTCAATACAGTGAGCACTCCCTTCTCGTCGCGGTCCTCCTGGCCATCCTCACCATCGCTCGTGTAATAATTCAGCGTGACCACTCAGCTCCCAGTCAAGACGGTGAGTACTCCTCTTCCCGTGCTCGTCCTTCTGCCTATCCTCACCATCACTCGTATAATCACCCAGCGTGACCACTCCACGACCAGTCAATGCAATCGCAACCATTCTCGTCCGCACCTCCTCGCCTGCACGACCACCCAGTCCGTTAACACGTTAATACAGTGAGCACTCCACTTCTCGTCGTCGTCCTTCTGCCTATCCTCATTACCACTCGTTTAATACCCCAGCGTGACAATTCTACGACCAGTCAAGGCAATCGCAACCATCCTCGTCCGCAACTCCTTGCTCGCATGACCACTGAGTCCGTTAACATGTCAACACGGTGAGCGCTGCTCTTCTCGTCCACGTCCTCCCGCCCATCTCACCATTGCTCGTGTCATCACCCAGCGTGAACATTCCACGATGAATCAACGCAATCGCAACGATCCTCGTCTGCACTTCCTTGCTCGTACGACCACCGAACCCGATAACACGTCAACACAGTGAGTGATCCCCTCCTGGACCTCGGCCTCCTATCCATGCTCACCTTCGCTCGTGTAATCACACAGCGTCATGACTCCACGACTCGTGAACTTCCTACCGAGCGCGATGACAAGTCAACATGGTGAGAACTCCTCTTTTCGCGCTCGACCTCTTGCCCATCCTCACCGTCCCTCGTGTAATCACCTAGCGTGACAACTCCACGACGAGTCAACGCAAATGCGATCGTTCTCGTCCGCAATTCCTTGCTTGCACGACCGCCGAGCGCGATAACACGTCAACACAGTGAGTAGTCCCCTTCTCAACCTCGACGTCCTGCCCACCCTCACTATCGCTCGCGTAATCACCCAGCGTGACAACTCCACGACGAGTCAACGCAATCGCAACCGTCCTTGTCCGCGCCTCCGACCGAGTGCGACGACAAGTGAACACGGTGAGCACTCATCTTCTCTACTTCGACCTGCTGCCCATCCTCACCATCGCTCTTGTAATCACCCAGCGTCACAACTCCACGACGATTCAACGCGATCGCAACAATCCTCGTCCGCACCTCCTTGCTCGCACCACCACCGAGCGCGATGACACGTAAACATAGTGAGCACTCGTCCTCGACCTCCTGCCTATCCTCACCATCACTCGTATAATCACCCAGCGTGACCACTCCACGGCGAGTCAACGAAATCGCAATCGTCATCGTCCGCACCTCTTTGCTCGCACGACAACCGAGCGCGACGACACGTCAACACTGAGCCCTCCTCTTCTGGACCTGGACCTCCTACCCATCTTCACTCTCGCTCATATAATCACTCAGCGTGACCACTCGACGACCAGTCCATGCAATCGCAACCATCTTCGTCCGCACCTCCCACCGAGCGCAATAACGCGTCAACTTGCTGAGGACTCCTCTTTGCGTCCTTGTCCTCCTGCCGACCACCAAGCGCGACGACGCATCGACGCGTCACCAGAGTGACTACTACTCTTCTCGTCCTCGTCCTCTTGCCTATCCTCACCCTCGCTCGTGTCATCACCCAGCGTGACCACTCCACGACCAGTCAAAGCAATCGCAACCATCCTCGTCCACCCCACCTTGCTCGCACGGCCACCGAGCGCGATGATGCGTCAACTCAGTGAGCACCCCTGTTCTCGACCTCGACCCGCTGCCCATCCTCGCCCTCGCTCGTGTAATCATCCAGCGTGATAACTCTACAACTCGTCAACGCAATCGCAACCGTCCTCGTGTGCACCTCCCACCGAGCGCGATGACAAGTCAACACGGTGAGGACTCCTCTTCTCGACCTCGACCTCCTGCCCATCCTCACCATCGCTCTTGTAATCACACAGCGTCATACCTCCACTCCACGATGATTCAACGCAATCGCAACGATCCTCGTCCACACCTCCTTGCTCGCACCACCACCGAGCTGACACGTCAACACAGTGAGCACTCCTCTTCTCGTCCTCGTCCTCCTGTCTATCCGCACTATCACTAGTTTAATCACCCAGCGTGATAACTCCACGACTCGTCAACCCAAGCGCAACCGTCCTCGTCCGCACCTCCCACCGCGCGCAATGACAAGTCAACACGGTGAGTACTCCTCTTCTCACCCTCGCTCGTGTAATCACCCAGCGTGACAACTCCACGAGGCGTCAACCTAATCGCAATCGCAACCGTCCTGGTCAGCACACCTTGCTCGCACGATCACCGTTCGCGATGAGAGGACAACAGAGTGAGCACTCCTCTTCTCGTCCTCGTCCTCCCGCCTATCCTCACCATCACTCGTTTAATCCCCCAGTGTGACAACTCCACGACCAGTCAAGGCAATCACAGTAATCCTCATCCGCACCTCCTTGCTCGCACCACCACCAAGCGGAATAACACGTCAACAGAGTGAGCAATCTTCTTCTCGTCCTCGCCCTCCTTCTCATTCTCACCATCACGCGTATAATCAGTAAACGTGACCACTCCACGACCACTCAATGCAATCGCAACCATGCTCGTTCGCACCTTGCTCGCACGACCACCGAGTGCGTTAACACGTTAACACAGTGCGCACTCCCCTTCTCGTCCACGTCCACGTCCTCCCGCCCATCCTCACCATCGCTCGCGTCATCACGCAGCGTGACCATTTCACGAGGAGTCAACGCAATCGCAACGAAACGACCCTCGTCCGCACCTCCTTTCTCGCACGACCACCGAGTCCGTTACACAGTGAGCACTCCCCTTCTGGTCCCAGTCCTCCTGCCTATCCTCACGATCGCTCGTGTAATCCCCCAGTGTGGCAATCACGATCGGTCAAGGCGATCGCAACCATCCACGTCCGCACCTCCCAGCGAGCGCGATGACGCGTCGACACGGTCAGTGCTCCTCGTCCACGTCCTCCTGCTCATTCTCACCATCACTCGTATAATCACAAGCGTGACCACTCCAAGACCAGTCAAAGCAATCGCAACAACCCTCGTCCTCATCGAGCGCGATAACATGTCAACACACCATCCCTGTGTAATCTCCCAGCGTGACCACTCAACGACCAGTCAAGGCAATCGCAATCGCAACCGTCCTCGTCCGCACACCTTGCTCGCACGACCACCGAGCGCGATGACACGACAACAAAGTGAGGACTCCTCTTCTCGTCTTCGTCCTCTTGCCTATCCTCACCATCGCTCGTGTAATCATCTAGCGTGACCACTCAGCTCCCAGTCAAGACATAGCAACCATCCTCGTCCGCATGTACGCTTTCCGAGCTCTGGCAGACGTGCCCACACACGAGTTACAGGGTTTCAGGGTGAGTTCAAAGTTCTATCTGGTAGCGAGCAATTTTTTTCGGAATCGTACATCGTGTCAGCGTCGAGCTGCGAGCTGCATTTCTTGACACTTCATTGCGTCATGACGGGGACTACTAGAAGGCAACACAGTCTTCCATCGTCTAATCAGGCCTACATACTCGTAAGTTAGTTATTAGGAATCACAGAGGTTGGATATGACCCCCTAGTTTGAATAGAAACATTGGTGTCGGCATGCGCACCTTGGAATCGATACCTTGTTTGATGTTGTACGTCCGGAGCCGTCATGGTACTAGTAGTAGTAGGAACGGGTACTAGTAGAAGTTACAAGTCACGTGGTCATACACTTACGTTTCAACATTGAAACTCTCTAAGACTTAGAAGACTCACTGGCACTGGGGTAATCTCTGAAGATCGAGGAGCAGCGACCATATTCATGTCCTTGCTCACCTTTCTGGGTCTAAGGCAACAACCGTACCGTGACACCTCTCACTCTCGCGGATGTCCTCCATCGCACTCTCATCAGCGGGCTCGTCGCGCTCAGCTTTCATGGGATATACCTGTGATCACCCAGCGTGACCACTCCACGACGAGTCAACAAAATCGCAACCATCCTCGTCCGCACCACCTTGCCTCGCACGACAGCGCGATAACACGTCAACACAGCGAGTAGTCCCGTCCTACATCAGCAAATGGCCTGATTTGGCACAGACATCACAGATGCCACAGACTTTCCACAGCTCATACAGACTTACCACAGCTAGTACAGATTTCCCACAGCTAGTACTGATTGCACAGCTATCACAGCCACTGACCAAGTCTGACTCATTAGCAAATCTAAGTTACTTACAACTTCTTACTATTTTAGACTACATTGTATTAGTAAAGAGCTAAAGCGGCCAAAGAACATATCAGTAAAGCAATGTTTACTCCACTGGCAAGTCATCACACAAGGTAAAGCTTCGGAAAGCACCAAACATGTTGCAAAGTAATATATATACTACATAGTATAGCCAATCATTCTAGTAACCGCATCCATGCCCCATTGTGGTACTGCCAACACCGCAGTGCAGTGCATCATTATCATTGTCATGCCAGAGTAATTGTCACGTTGTGGCACCCTCGGTACACGTCACAGTCGCACTGATAGGCGACAGCGCCGGACTCTGCGGTCGTGGAGGTGCGAGGCCGCCTGTTATCGTGCTCGCCGTAGTCAAAGCGGTTGTGGGGGCGGAATCACCATCCGAGTCGGAAGTACTCGACCCCCCCTCGGAACGCGGAACCGCAGGACCCATCTTTCCAGCAGAGTGCGCACGCATCTTTGCACATTCCTCCGGTTCTTGCTCCCGTTATGCCTTCTTGTGCACTTCTTCAAGTGCAGCAGCTCGCTCGGTCTGGCGTTGTCGACGCTGCTCCGCCAACCAATCCTCCTGCGAGTCTTGCCGTTTGTTCGCCACCTTGGCCTCTTCTGCCGCACGTCGTTCTGTAATCCGGGGTCAGTCACACTACACACATCGACATCAACCAAGAAACATTCACCCGCTCCTCCGCCCTCCTCTCGCCCTCCTGCTCTTCCTCCCGCTGCCTCCTTCCCTCCTTCATCTTCTCTGCCACCGCCCAAAAGTGAAGCCCGTTTCTCCGAATCTGCGTAGCCTTGTCATTTTTCCGATCTTGGCTCTTACATGCGCGTCCCTCGTCGTTCAACGAGCAGCAACACGAGGACGAGGATGAACGCCGACGCAACTCCTCCGCACCAAATCGCCCGTCAGTTTAGCCTCGCGCGAGCAGCGGGCGCCCTTCTTTGCGGTACGCCCGCTCGATGTGGTGGATCCGCAAACCACGTTCATGTCCTTTTTCTCCTTTTCCAGCTGCTCGACTCCGATCTGTCCTTGCTCTCTCAGTAAAGAATAAAGCGGGTACTGAGCACGTACTAAGACCTGCAAGGAGACAAGTCATATACCTAAAGACGTAGAGGCGAGGGAGCTCACCATAAACCGACCGACATGCCCGCATTGATGTCTAGTTCTTGTACGACTGAGTGTCGGCAAAGAATAATGCCAGCACGCGTACCTCGATATCCATCCAGACG
>JBBPOK010000347.1:0-32456 GCA_038091415.1 Leccinum variicolor
CGAACAGGTTCAATCGCAGGGTGGAAGAGACATGTCGAGGTACCCCGCAGTTAGTGGACTGTACGACAAAGCAAGTGGACTCAGACCAAAGCTTGCGATGAGTTTGGATGACACAGGAAAAAAGTAACGTATGTTTCACTTCCATTTTTCTTTGCTTGGACCTCTGAAATTTCCCCGATCACAGAACTCTTGTCCGATATGCATGATAAACTGTCGCAAGCGGTCAAACTATACGACAAGTTACTCACAAATCAGGTGTCCCACCCAACTTGGCAACGTACCTCTCCGGAACAGGCCCGACCGTCGACGCTTCCTGCAGGACAGGCGTATGCCCCGAATGGGTATGTTCAATCCCAAGGACAAAGCGGATAAAACCAATGGGCCTCTTCTTCAACTGCGTACGCACCACTAAGACGTTGTCTCAAGTCCCCCGGTCGCCTACCGTACAGACTTCCTTCCGACCATCGTATGTCCATACTACAAGCAATCACCCCAGCTTCACTTCCAGAAAATCTAGATGGACTAGACGGCCAGCGTGGACTTAGGGCGAAGAGTGTGCCCCTGCTCTCCCCGAATTTCACCCTTAGCACGTCGTGCAACCTCCACCAGCCGTATCGGCGCATGGCCTCCCTTCGCCGACTCTTCCTGTCGATGGTTCCCCGGGAAGAAGCACCATGTCGCGCGCTCAGACGATCTCATCTCGTCCATCTCTCGCCTCCCCGCAATCACACCCCTCTCTTGGGCTCTCCTCCACGGTCTCGTACGGCCCAGCTAGCCAAGTTCGTACCCAACCCTACTCGCGCGTGCATCCCGTTCATGCTGTACACCAGCACTCGCAACCACTGCCTCACCAACCTGAACTAAATCACTCCCCGCCGACGATTCCAGTCTTTCCAACCGCTCCGATGAGCACGCCGCAAGCGCGTTTGACTTGTATGCGTCGTCGGTACCGTCCGTGCCGCCGCAGGAGCGCAGGGAGGAGTTCCTGATCGAGCTGTAGTTTTTCTTACTAGATAGCACTGTTTCTGTTCGTTGCTGTGTTTACATGTTACGGTTCTAACTGGCGATATTGTCCCATTAAGTACATCTTTTGCGAACGCAAGACATCGACTCATCGAGGCACTTTCAGGCTGAAGCGCTCATAATTCACCCTCAGCGCATTGCAACACATCCCCCCTTCTCCAAGTCTTCTTCAACACACTCCCCGTTCGGACGCACACCACTCCGGCAAGCTTCTTCTGAAATGTGGCATCTATCTCGACGCATTGGCCCTCCTCGCAGCTGACAATGGCCATAGTACCGTCCGAGTCGGTCTCTGAGCGACTGCATCAAATTTAAAGCTCCGCTATATAATCAATTTCACAGGATGTTACCGATGTCGGTGTCCTTGCTCTTGCCGAAAACGCCTCGAGCACGTTACAGGTGCCCCCGTCTCTGCCCTCGCAAAGTCCTGTCCCTCCTCCTCGAGATCAATCTCAACAACCGCAAACACATCACAGACATCTCTGTCCGCGATCTTTGGACTCATTCTATGCATATGCGTGAGATGAGGGTCTGCCAGAGCACAGAACAACGGACGGACGAACATGGTCTCCCGACCACTCACGGCTGGACCTGTCTGAAGCGGGAAATAACGCCTCTTCCACTTTCTCCCCCTTGGTCAATTACTGATTCAACTCTACGTTCTACAGTTTCTTCAACAATACACTCATGCTCGGAATCAGAATGTGGAGATGACAAACAGTTTTGAAAACATTCAAAAGACATTTGGACACCTTATGATCCTAATCATTCGGAAAGCGAATACTAGCAAGACGACCATTCTGAACGACGCGACAATGATGACGTACGACGTGAGTTGGAATGTGATGAGGGCCACGAAGGCGACACGAGGACGAGAGAGATGGACGGTGACGACAACGACAACGTACGTTCCCGCCATAACACACCCTCTCTCTTCTTACCTCTCTCCCCGCCACTTTCCCTCACCGTCACCCTATGCCAGACCCCGTCCATGCCGCCAGCGCACCACCACAGTATGAGGAAGCCACTCAACGACAGCGCATACTCCCTCTCCCGCAACGTGATGTTGATCTCAACAAAATGACGATGCACGACATGAACGCGAACGCGATGACGTCGACGACGCGAGTATACCACGACGCGTCAACTGACGCGACTACGACACACAATATGAGTCGGAATGCGACGAGGGCCACGAGGGCGACACGAGGACGAGGGAGACAGACGGTGATGACAACAACAACAACAATGTACGTTCCCGCCACACATCTCACCCCGCCTCTCTCCCTCACTCACCCTATGCCAGACCCTGTCCATGCTGCCAGTGCACCACACAGCACGAGGACGCCACGCGACGACAGCGCATGTCCTGCGCATATGATGTGTCGTGCTGAACGCGGGGACGTGACGTTGATGTCGACGAACACGACGATGACGACAGACACTCAGATGGGCAGCCTGAGTAATGACAATGACAACGAATGATCGTTCGCGACATGGCACGACGACGTGTCGACTGACATCATGAAGGCACGCCATGACAATAATGACGAACAGTGTATGTGCAGTGCGGGTCATCGTGACGGTACGGGTACCCGTGGGCACAGGAAGCGGGTTGGACGTGGGTTGGAAAACACTGACCTGTAGTGCAGTTCACCGTTTAGTACCTTCATCCTTGTCTGTTGGGTGCCTGCTCCCGGGCCGTGTCTGTTACTTATTATATGTTCTTGGCTGAGTCACTGACTAATCATTCCTATGGACCTTTGTGATTCTATGAGCATTTGAGGTGCTGTAATGCTTTGATGGCAGTGAGAGAATTTCATTAAATTGGAAGTACTTGTGCTGGGCCAATATAACATTATGGAATGATATAGGCTACTTTGGAGCAAGGGAATTTTATGGAAGAGTATGAATAACTATATTCTACAATCAACTTTTTGTGGTTTACTGATGTTTGGTAAAGGGAGCGAAGAGCTGGGTTGGTGAAGAGATATGTAAAGAAGAAGTGTTCGATGAGGTAGGAGTTCGCGTCCGTGATTAGGTCAAGGGAGTCGCGGTGGAGTCACGGTGGATCCCCAGTGTTGGCGCCCGACATCCACTGGGGCTAATCGCTCTCGTCGTCGTCAGAACCACCGCCAATTACAATAGTGCGAATAATTATGAGCTTGCGCCTGGCAGAGAGAAACGTGCCACCACACACCGTCCAATTAATGGCATCAAGACCGTGATGGCGCAAAGAGAGCATAGATAAAAAGATGTCTCGAGTAGCTGACGGGAAGAGTTAGGACACGTGGCTAAGTACGGGAAGCTAAGGATCGATACTACTTGAGTGATACAGTATATATCATAGGCGTGATCTATCAGCAGAGCAATTGCACCACCCCAAATTGCCTAGAATCTATAGCCACTGCTCTCGGAATCCTCCATACCGCTCCCCTCCGACTCATATGTGGCATCTGCGAGGACGTCCTGGTCCGAGTCCACGTCGGGGGTGTCGTCTTCATTGATGGTGAGATCATCTGACTGCATGTGGGCATGCGGGACTTGTTACAATTTTGAGAAGGTTTCCAATAGTCTCGGACCATCCGTTTTGGGAGCCGGATTGGGACCCGAACTTCAATCCGGCTCCCAAAACGGATGGTTCGAGACTAGAGTTCCAACTGTTTTGAATTTTTCGTACACTTAATAAACGTCCAATGAGCATAATTGGCATTCGCGACCAATCACCGGCACCGGTGTCACCGGTCACCGTGCTCTATGACGTGAATCAATCAGATTGCGGCTATACCCGTGTACGCGCTTTTACATAAACAAGGTAATCGCCGACGAAGTTCACCTGGCCGTCCTTAAGCGGTTCAAGAGACACTGCTAAAAGGAGGTATTTACATTCGATCATGTGTCGATTCGACGACGAAGACGTACTCGGCGGCACGTTCCATTGGAACTACACTCAATGCGTGACATAACCAATATCAATTGTACCGCTTGTAGTAAGCCCGACTCGAAGTCCCTGTGATCACAAGGCTGCGGCCTGCCTACTGTTCAAGTTATCCCCATAAATGCTACCACACCTTCCACAGGGGTGCCGTTTTCCATACCCGTGACTTCTATCTACCCCGTGCTCAACCTGCCGTCAGTGACACACCACGCGACCAGTGGAAGGCTAAGATAAGGGAGGTGAGGGGCGGCATTATAGTGGGCCACGTTGATTTTGGGAGCGGAAGATCGCGCCACAGGGTCTCCCCATCCCCTGTTGAACGCCGCGTGACTTCAGACGTGCTCTGGTATAGGCTCCGGAGCGTTCCAGAAAGAGGATACGAGGCCACTAAAGAGGAACGCGTAGAACTGTTCCTCTCGTTAAAGCATATCAGGACACGATACACACACGCACCCTCAGTCATAGACGTAAAAAATCTGCTTCCCCCAGACCTCAATGGTACGAAATTATAATTACATCATGCTGCGGCACGCCCATGTTCCTATCCAGGACGCGCTGGGCAGATGAGTCGCCTTCCTTGCATGCCGAATTCCCTTACTGGCGGTGGTGTTTGCTCGCTAACGACTCGGAAAGGGTGTATTAAAGACGTGATCAGGGTGTTTGGGTGGATTGGATGGATGGGCTGAGGTCGAGGTACAATACGGTTCGAGGAACTTTCGTAATGCCTTTATGGTTCAGGCGGGGATCTGAATAAATTCCGAGATACTATTGGTACATGAAAAAAAATGGACAGAGTAAATGCTCAGAGATCAAGTTCAAGTGTCGCAAGTCGCATCAATTTTTCTCACATATTGGCCGTGGCGTCATCCGAGGCGTTTGCAATCTTACCCGCGATCACCTTGCGAAAAAACTGCGTGATTTGAGAGATGTTCGTGATGGTCATGTTCTTCCATACAATATCGGCTCTCCTGCGCGGCCTGTTGGCAACGAACGCGAGGCATGTTAGCATCTACAGTAATTCAGTGTCAATCTTCAAAACGGATGCGACAACTTACCACACCGCAACCAAAAATCACTAGTTCCATATCTAGGCGACGCAACGGCTGTAGGTATGACAGCCCGTCGGGGCCTGTGACCTCCTTGAATATGCCGAAAAAGTCTTGCGTATTTTCCGGTAGGAACGCACAACGGAGAAACACATCGGGGTATGGGCTGTCGAAATATAAAGTCTGTTCGATTGAGTGAGCTTGGTGATACATAAGCTCGTGCAACTGAGTGGATTTACCCGTTGCTGCGCGAATGTCCCCGGGATATGTTCGTATCCATGAAACAACCCGAATCCTTCGTCATCTCCTTTCCATATGACCGCATCCCGGGTCCAGGTGAGATTGGCCGCAGTTTCGGCGACTCGGAGTCTTTTTTCAGCGATGTAGCCGCCAGCGAACGAGACTCTGCTGATGAGGTTGCGCAAGATTTCATCGGATGCTAGCTGATAGGAGTTAGCAAGTAGTAACGTGCGATAGGTGGGAACAGTGCTCACAAACGTCGTTAATACTTCTGTGAATGTTGTGTCGTCCAGGCACGTAACGGCGTGGGCGGTCTCGTTACGAACTTGCAATTCGATTGGTACTGTTCATGGGTTAGCTTGGTAGTATTAACGGTTAAATGTACTCACCTTCTTCGAATTTTTTTCCCTTCTGCTCATACTCGCAGTACAGCCGCGTCAGTTCGCCTTCCCAGAATTTAGCAGAACGGAGTTGAAGCCGTTCTGTGGCCAGATACTTCCACGCGATGGCCAAGAGGTGGCCCAACAACTGCGTCCAGTTGTGACAACCGGCCGCTTTAAGAATGCACAGGAGAGGTACTGTAGTGTAGTTAGCACAAATAACGGCGACACAAAAATTGGGACTTACTCTCTCGTGTGTGGACGAACGCGATCGCGTCGTCCAACAAGCGCTGTAATTTGGCAATGTCGTTTTGATCATTCTGGTGTTCAGATGTGGGAGTGTTGCCAGTGTTGCCAGTGTTGCCAGTGGGTGCGTTCCCGACGACAGGAGGTTGTGGGTTGGCTGGCGAACTTGCGACCTCAGGGAGGACATTGAATTCCAAATGGTGAGCGATTATCTGCGCGAGTGTACTCCCCTCCTCGCCGTTAAACGGGGAAGGGAAAGAGGGAAAGTTAAGAGGGGATTGGGAAGTTGAATGATCGGCAAGTTGTGTGAGGAACCTAAACTCCTCGAACACCGCGTTGCTTTCCTGCTGCAACGCGACGGTCCTCGAACGGAATGCATTTATGTTATCGGCCCGAGCGAGGTAGGCAATCATATTACTGTGCTGGTCGCCCGTATGCAACCCATTGTCGAGCGATGAGTGGGGATCCGAGTTGGCCATCTTGCCACTGGGTGCCAGTGGGTGGTCTGACGGGGGGAAAGGACCTCTGGACGTAGCACTCAGCGGCCTGGCAGCGGTGTACTAATGAGTCCGCGCCCATTGAAGGTCTGGGAAACTTTACGCAGACGGTTTGGGAATGATATCGAGGGCCCTTCTGAATTTCTCATGATCTTCCCAAACCAGGCGTAATAGGTAATTGACATGGTGACTCCAGAGTGGGGTGTTCATTATAGTTAGACGCTTTAGGAAGCATACAGCATTGCCCTTGACTCACCCTTCCTAATCCGTCGAGCCGAGACTGAGTACTGAATACTGAACGTTACACGGCGATTTGAAGGCTTGTTCCCATGATGGGCCTTCCCGCCCATATGGGGTTAAGTGGAGCAGCGTCGATTCATTTATGTAAGTACTTATACCCAAACGGTCTGACCGAGACCGTGCCGAGTCGTTTATGAAACACACCTATATGGGGTTAATTTACGTTCATTGCCCAAACGGTCTGGCCGAGACCGTGCCGAGTCATTGATTTGATTTGAAACGCACCAAGAGAGAGCTGTGCTTGGTTTTATTTACAGTTGAATAAGTAAACCAGCGAACGTTAGGGTACTAGGTACTCCCGCCACCCGCCCTCTCCTGCATGCCTGTCGAGTCCGCCATTTGTATCCAAACATTCCCTACTTCCTCGTTACCATACTGTAGTCCCTTACAGCTGTGCCCTGTTCCCCGCATGGCTCAGGTCCTGTTACCTAAAGATAGCACTCCACAAACATCGATGACAAGTTGTCCAAACCATCCTACCCAAAACCATACTTGTATATCAATGGAGATCACCCGATCGGTATGCTCTGTCAAGTTCCCCCCAACACCTCTAGTTCTGATGTTTGTAATTTTCAATCCTGAAGTACACCTTGCTAGACCGACCTCTTTGTTACCAGGAAATGGTCGAGCGCTGGTGCCAGGCTCTGGCGAAGAGGGAAGCCACAAAACAGACGCTTAAAGCAGCACAAGAGGAGTTCGATGACTATGCGAGCGACATCATCGAGGTCATTGGCCAACGAACCTACTCACACTTCCTCGACTTGTATCTCTCCGCTCTGGTCCGCAAGTAAGTGGCAACAATTTACCCTGATAGATTTGCGCACTACTCACACCAATACCAGATAAGTTAAATCTCAAGTCGAATAAACGCGCCTCCAGATTGTGTTTCTGGACCTTTTTGTTATGTGGTTTGTACTAGTAAAAACAAACGTATCTTTCCTGTACTACTTTCCTGTACTTATCTAGTGGCATTAAATCCTGTGTTGTAACTTGTACCCTTACAGAATGCTACCATGTTTAACATGTTCGATAATACAGATAGTCTTGGTTCAACGACGATGTTCCTTAATTTTCTCCCGTGGTCTGACAGAAAGTGCACCTTTATATCATCCTTGCACGGTGTGCTTGCTTTTTTCGACGGTGAATGGGTATCGGGTGATCGCAGTGGTCCAGACAAAATCTGGTACAATCGGTAGCTGTGGGATAACGAGTTTTACCACCGCAGAGAGAACCTCACGCTGGTGGAACGAAGCATCCGAGATAACGGACGTTCGCGTCGTCCGACGTCAACACATGTAAGGGGGGAAGGGGGAAAAGTGAAATCGAGTCATTAGTACTCACAGCTTCTCGGAGTGCTTCGTCTTCCAACGCGGCCGACGGAGCAAGGCGCACACTACGCTAGATTACGTTCAGTGCTTCTTCGTGTGACGACATGTTTCGGATCATCGTTGTTGTCGCTGTCAGTGAAGTGGAATATTAAGTTATGACACTCATTTCACGCGCACGTCACGGTCAACGCCTCGCGATTATTTGTCAGGGTTATTTTACATATTCCTCGGTCCTGGACCTCAGAAAATCGGACAAACTTGAATAGTGTCAGTTTGACCCAGAGTACGTGGCCAAGGTAGAGGAGATGTTGGGCCCGATCGCTACAGGGTGAGTGGGTTGAGTCGAGGGGTGGTCGGACACGAGAGCATGAATATTCATATGTCGTGTGGGCTTGCTATAGGCTACCACTGGCACAATCATGTTTTCCGCAATATAATATAACGCCACACATTGTAACATACGTATACCACATACAATTGGATTTAAGTAAAGATAACGACGTCGCGGCCCCTCCGAGTCCGGGATGCTCAGGCTGTGCCCTGCAACGTCCATTGACATGGTCGTTCGTGCAGCTTCACCATTTCGTCCCAAAGCGTATCTGCCTGCATCCACCCACATCCGTACCGCCTTGGGATTCGCTGCCACTGGAGAAACACCGGCCGGAAACGACGCCGGGAGGGCGGTGGTCGTGCAGGCGTAGTCTTCCCTTGTGAACGAGACGATGACGACGATGGCAACGTTGACGTTCACGAGTTGGCGTGTACTGGCGTGGTATTCACATCCGACCGCCGTCACACAGCGGGGACGGGGGTGGAAGAGTCAGACCCGGCCAGTTGCTGTGTGGCTGGCTGCTTGGCGGTGCTCCTTCAGAGCGGCGAGGAACGCGGTCGCGGTCGCTACCGAGGGACGAAAGCGCTTGTCGGGGGGAACTGGTCCTCGTCCTCATCCGATCTGTGGACGATGGAGCGTCAAAAATCCGACGTTTCTTCGTTGGTGTCTGGGGAAATGGTGCGTTGTTATTGTTGCCGTCGTCACCGTAGTAGCCGCCCGAAGAAAGCCATGATGCGTTTCTTAGAGGGCGTAGTCATGGGCGTCAGCATTTTCCTCCTCAGTCTGATGGCGGATTTTGCAAGAGATTTATGAGGAGAGACGGGACTGTGATTGGGAACTGGAATGTGACTAGTTTGAGACGACGATGCCGGACGTACACTCGGCAAGTAGGCCTTGATCCGGTCTGCGACACCTTCGCATCGTCGAGTGCGGCCACAGCCCTAAAGGTCTTCGGGGTAGGGAATAGGCTTGGAAGAAGGGCAGCTCTTGCACGGAGTGTTCCTGGCAGGATCCATAATCATCAAGTCAAAGGCAAGGTTGCATATGCACGCTTAAACCTCACCTGCGTCGAATGACAAACCCAGCAAAAGACAGCGCACGTCATGACGTTCCTTTTCTTCAGCCTATCGAAGCGCGAAATACAGCCTGGGCATCCTCCATGCAGGCTATGACATCTTCCCTCGGGTGCACGCTGTACGCGTCGACGAGTGCCTCGTACTACATGACGTTTGCGACGGTGTTCTGTTCCTCGGCACCGAGTACAGCGCTACACACACGGCCGCAACTGCAGTCAGCAGCGATACTTTACCCGGATTCAATCTGTGGTTGAGAAGGTGCACGGCGATGGGAGGAAACGCCTAACTGTTCGGAAGCCAGACACGTGCATACGAGTGCGGCAAGGTTTTTGACGACGTAGCCAAAGCCTGGACGAGTTCTTGCAGTGGTAACGCGTGGAATTGACTACTGAGCCTATTCGATCGCTTCCGAGGTGGATAGTCGAATCCCTGAAGAAGCCATCACGGACCTAGTCTCGAAACCCGACGTTCCGTTTTAGGAAGCGCATGGGCTGACACACGATGCAAATGCTTCGTTTTGGTGATCGGAAGATCCCGAGGTAACTGAGGGCAACACCAAAACGGATGGTGTCGAGACTATCACCGTGGGACCCGTGCGAGTTCGTTGTCTCTGCCGAGGTCTACGTACCATCCCCGGATCTGCATGCAGCAGGTCTTCCCAAGGTGTGCCTCGATCTCGTTCCATGATCACCTTCCTCTCATCCTTCTCTTCTCTAGCACCCAGTTTCACGCCGCAAAGCTGACCGCAAAGAACCCCGAAAGTCACCCGAAGATGTACACAGGAGAGTCAAAGGTTCGCAATCCACCATGTGCTTCACTCGACCACCATGTCATGTTTTGCAGAGAGACCAAGTTGGTTGTCTATCACTCGCTCCCATCCCGGATCAGTTCAGTGGAGGTCAGCGACCTGCAAGATACTCGACGAAGACAGGCATTGCCTCCTGAATATTTATGTCGACGTAACGCATTCTCATCTCCCGTTCTCCCCGCTCGACTGACACGCAGCCAAGGAAACAATTCTGTATCAGACAGTGTACTTGCACATGCTCAACCACACCGACATCCGCCATGCTGATCCGTCGTTATTCCTCCGCAAGAATTGCATCGCGATATCTTCCGCCGGGTACCTTTTCCTTCTTTCCCAATTCTTCTTTCTTGTTGATCACAGTAACATAGCGGGCAACGATGGAGTTCTGGCCCAGTTTCCGAACAGATATATCTTCACTTTCGCGATACGGATGTTTGCAACACTTGGCTTGTTCTTCTTCGATCCTACGCCAGGGCCGAGATTTATGGTCAACCCCACACCCTGCCAAATGGAGGACTGTACCGCATGTGGCGGCAAGTTGAGGTCACTGTGATGCAGGGATGGCACTTTGGCAATCAGAAGCCCTTTGTCGACGCCGGCACAAGCTCCTCGACGCTCGGTGAAGATTCTAGGGTGGAATCTGATCCCGTTGACTTGGATGTGTCCTGCGAGATCCATATAAACGACAATACTTGCGCTCGAACGACTGTGATGAAGGGGGTAGGCTCTGCAGATTGGCACGAAAGCTTTTTGTTTGCAGACTTGCCACCTTTTGAAGCCCTGGAAGTTTTGCTGTGGAAGGAGAAGCGGCTCGTGAAACCGACGCTCCTCGGTTCTATCCGCATCGCTCTCACCAATTTCCGCAGAAGTGAAGACGTGGAGGGATGGTTCCCCGTTATACAATCAAGTGGTATTTTGACCGGTATTCAGGTCTGTGAGATACGCATAAAGCTCAAGGTTCAAGAGTGAGTTGTTTGGGTGGTGTTTCAGTCTCGTATCCCTCAACTTTTGTCGCAGAGAGATCATTCTCCCCCACTCCAGCTACTCTGCCAGTGGCATGCTCGCGGCGAGTCATTGAGTTGTTACCGAGGTCAGGTTAGCTATCATCATCTTCCTGTCCTTAGGTACTCAATACACGTAACGTCTTGGAGTGGATGAATGACTTCGAACGCAAATTACAATTGCGTACTTTATCCGAACAACTGATGTTCATTGCCATCGCAAAGGGCGTCCTCGTGGAACATATCATAGAATATGCGGATCGCGAGGTAGATGGTACTCCAAACTCTTTGCACCAACGGGGGCGGGGAGGGGTTTTGTCGATGCACGATCGGCCAGGCAGTGGCAGGCACACCCTGCTGCAAAATCGATTCACGCTTGTACCCCCACTTACGTAAGCTAGAATTACCTAACAACGCATGTTGAATCTGCCGGAAGTGGGTCGCTGACGTCAGCGCGCGTCCTGTGCTGGTCAATGTTTTCGATTTATTATGTAATTTAGCGTAGCGGTGCTAAACAACACTTGCGCGTCTGTGTGTCCCAATCACGCGTCACGTTTCGCCCTGTTCCGAGTGAGCTTCAAGCTTCGCCACCCGAACAAAGAGCGTCCCATAGCTCTTACTGCACAAGTCATGGTCCTCTCTGGTTGCACGCACCAGCCTCTCTTCCTTGTCCCGTATAACGATGTACCAACAAGTTGAACTCGCAGTGCCATGCGCATCCGAAGGAGTTTAGACACCCAAGAACAAACTTGCCAGTTACCATAGTTACTAGTGACAGTCACAGCCCATGTGATATCTTCGAAAAGAAATCAGCAGGGGACTCCCACGTCATCTATAACAGCCGAAAAGCGCGGTTCTTGAATTTCCCGTCACTCAAGCCAAGTTGAACGCAGACGTCTTGTACCGAAACGGTCGCATGAACGGACCAACAGAGGACACCATATTCACTAGCAGCCCCAACCAATTAGATGCCAGCCTTTTGAACCCATTCTCACAATCGGACGCTCCTTACAAAGTACCTTGCCAGCAATGCGATAGCGATGATCGTGCCGTGGGTTACGCAACGAGTCGTTGCTCCATAGCCCCTCAGAGCCGACACCTCGTTTAATCTGGCCCTTACCGCGCCTTCTCGAACAGGGAGCGCTCCAGGCATTGGCCCACTCCACCAGGGAACTACAGATACAGTTCGGTTGACGTAGCAAACGAATGTGGCGGACGTACCCAACGCATCCCGTTTCAAAATCCGAGCCATAGAGTCATTACGAAACCCGTTTGACAGCACTAGTTCAGACACATGGTGGCCTTTCGCCGGACCGATGCCGGTACGTTCGTCCACTAGTGGGGAATATCCCTTTACCTCGCCGCATCACAGTCTTCAAGGTGGCTCGGCGAGGACATCGAGTCTCCGCCTCCGAGTAATCGAGGGTAAGGCAATTGTATGGGCTAGACTCCTTGTCGACCATCTATTACAGTCCTTTCCAGCGATCGCTATTTGCGACCCTAGCCTTCCATTTTTTTCACTCCAATATGGACACACGCTCTCTTTTGTCGATAACCATATTTTATAGTCCGTAAGTTGGAGCATTGTCCTTTGTACTGGCTCTACCACATGAATGATAGATATTCTCAGGACGGGAACTCGCATAGTTACATATACGGTGCCGCATCTTTGATTTTACACCTCGCACTAGCGGCGGTATCCGAGTGGACATAAACGAATAGCTATTTTGTAGCTATTACATAATAACGAAGTTAAACGATTGTAGCGGCGCTCTCACGCCAAGTCCCCGACTCCGTGTGACATATTACAACCCGTTGAAGATCGTCGTTGACCGTTAGAGTAGCTAGTCTAGTACCGTAGAGTCTTATAAAACTTGTATAAGTATGCCTGGACCCTTCTACATAAGTATAGCGAACTAAGTAAGGGTTCCACGGAAGATCCCGACGATGATATCACAGGGATGACTTCCCATCACGATGGTCGGCATATACGCAAAAATAAACAACGGAGAATGGATCCGTGCCCTTGAAATCCCGCTGGAGGATTTACAGAGGCTCTCTTATAAGCCTCTGAAATGGCTTCGTTCTGTCGCCTTCGCTACTCTCGGTGCCGAAGGTAATCTCTATTACGATGATTTGGCAGGAGATGATGGCACCATTGTCGCATATCAAACTGTCACTGGTTTTGCAGAAAGTTATCACTTCATCCCGGTCGGCTATATATCGAGCGTTTCTTATCATGTTTACAAAGTCGAAAGGGTGACCAGTTGTGGCGAAACTTCAAGTTGGGATCAGCGTGCCAGTCACTGGACGCGTACAAATGTCAATGCCATCTCACCCACAACGACCATGAACCTGGTGTCCAACTCCCGTGTTTCCCGTGCTTCAGGAGCGCGTTATGACCTGTGTGAGTGAAAGGACGCAGAGGCGTCTCGTATTATTCCTTGCTCTGAAACCAACGAGCAAATTCACCAAGCCGAGCGACGTGGATGTATACAAACCGGATTTGCCCAACAACCCGCAGCGAGCCTCAGACATTTCAAGCGCAATATCGATCCCACGCAAGGTACACCTCGTCGCAGGTTAATCCGGACCTGGACGAAGATGCTTGCCTTGCGGCCAGCACGATGATGTTACCGAGAGCCAGAATTGGCACTCCTTTACATAATATCCATTTTACATTGCGAGCGTACGACATGCGGGTGCCTATCTTGAGACTGTATATGACGACACCCGGGCCTGGTATGGAGACATGACGAGGCTGCTTGGAGTTGGTAAGTAGCGATTAAATAGGAATAGGACTGACGAATGTACTTGTAAAGTGATGTCACTTCTCCATCGATTTCTTGTCCACACGATTCCAACGGCGGACCGGAAAATTCATACCCCAGTCGTCCTCGCAAAGGGGGGACAGGTTTATATCAGTTGGTAAAGTAAATTCATGGAGTTGCTGGGGTAGCAACGGCTGCTGGCACGCTGAGGTGAAGCCATCTAAAATTTCACTTAGTCTCACGTTCGGAGCGTTGCGGGCGGAGTTTAAATGAGCTAGATGTAAAACGTCGTTCCTGGTCCTGGATCAAAATTCTGGTATCGATCAGTGGCGCTACATAAATACCGTACGGGTTCACACTTGCACGCCGCCGTCATCCTCAACCGCTCGCCGCTCCTTACCCGCACCCCGACTCCCTTTGAAAAAGCATTCTATGTCTACCAAGTCCGCATCCACCGCGCCCTGCGCAACCCCATCCCAACCGAGTTCTACTTCAAGCAAGGCTCGCCACTCGAGACGCGATTCAATATCGAGGAGAAAAGACGCGAGTGCAGGGCGTTCGGCGCACCGTTTGGCCTGGATCACTCTGAGGAACGCAACGAGGCGACCGAGCTCATGGAAATAGCCATGAAGGACGAAGTGGACGAGTCCATGCCGCGCATCCACAAGGCAGACGAGTCCAACGATATCAAGGACCTCAATGCGAGGGGTCAGCGCAATCTTTATCTCATGTATGGCGGTTTCCACAAGGCGACGTCTAAAAGGGCGAATTTTTACACGTAGTGAGTGTCGCTGAGACGTGGCTGGTTGAACATATTTAGACAATTTCCAAGGCTGCACATCGAAGACTCGATACAGAGTGTGGACGAGGTATGAACACCTGGATAGTGGGTCGGAACCCAATAGGCGTCCACCATCTTCCTAAACAGAGCACCCAAGACGTGAGTTCAA
The DNA here is from genome assembly GCA_038091415.1 of Leccinum variicolor. Classification (NCBI taxonomy): domain Eukaryota; kingdom Fungi; phylum Basidiomycota; class Agaricomycetes; order Boletales; family Boletaceae; genus Leccinum; species Leccinum variicolor. The sequence goes on from JBBPOK010000347.1 coordinate 14,936, forward strand.
CCCAGTCATGAAATTTTATATACTCACCGCTCCTGTGTACTAAGGACGTTGTCTTTTTTTACAAAGTCCATATTCTTGCAGGGCAAGTTCGCCCCGACCCAGATCGGTACCGAGACTTTGCATGGTTGACCAAGGGTGAAATTAGCAAGCGGACAGACAGTGACTACTTACTGGCTGGGTGCAAAAGACATGCTATCAGATTTTTAACGTATCTCATCGTATTCTGTTTTTTTTGGCTGTCGATATTAATGATCAGCATGACACAGTCCCCGGGTGACTCTATATCAGCGCGCATATGCGAAGATCTTCTGGCAATGGCTTGTCAGTCGTAAGCGCCATCTTGCTATTCTTCTCGAATACTTCCCTACAGAACATTATTCTGAACGCACTCGAGTCTTCTGCGACGCCCTTGCGCGTGTTCGACTGGTCCTCAACTCACATAGAGCCATCTATCTATCTGACCATGAATCTCCTTAATAGGTATACCCAACTCCGAGTTCTGAAGTGCCCTTGGTTCCAGTGAACTCCGAGGATGCAATACACCGCCTACTGTGAACACGCTACCCTTGTGTACCTTGTACCAGACCCAGAGTCCACCCCTCGATCCCTGAAGGTCTGACCCGAGTACGGTCCATGTATTTACATTTGCAGTGGGTCTGACAAACCCAAAGTCGAAACTCTGCGTATGGTTATTATGCAAGCCTGAATGTGCACTCTAGGTGGAGACGACGGGAGGAGATCCTGACTCGTTTCATGTCCAGGTATCAATGGAAAGAGAAGAGGCCTTGCCGCATCAGCTCTTTTGTCTCAGTGAACCACGCTAACAGCAGAGCGGCTCACCTTCCTCCCGAATTCAGGCTCTGTATCTTCATCACGCCACCCACGTTCCCGGGAGCCTCGGAGTCCCTGACATCTACGACAGCGCAAGTCTTATAGGTCCCCGTTAAGTTATAATCAGGCCCTCCGAAGGCTTTCTTCACCAAATGTGGCCACGTCTGCGTTTTCCAAGAGTGCGCCACGCCGTGCCGACCCCCTACCTATCTGTCTACAGAGAGTGCCAGTGCGCGCCATCCGTCGGTCGCACGTTGGCACGTTCCGGGAAAAGCCACCCCTTGTTCAAAAGACACCTGCTGGAGACACCACTGTAGCGCACGCTCCATACGAGCCTTTAGCGCATACGCCTCGTCTGCGTCGTAAAATGACATCGCTTTGCGACACGATGACCAGAGGTACAATACGAGTACCTCGTGCAGCGCCTCTTTGCACGCACGCACATGTACATTTGGCTAACGGTCGGAGTCATCATCCCTTCTATCCTGTCCAACACACTCATGAACGGAGCGACTAAAAACACAGCGTCGAGCTTCACGCGTATCGCATTGTTGTACAGATGGAGGATCTGCGCGGGTACATCGAGCGCGATCCGATCCGACCACTGGATCGGACAATTCTTAAACCGCAGTCTATCCGAGAACAAGAGCAGATCTCTGCCGTGCGCGTCCATGAACTCGCTTAGAGTCGGGGATCATAGTGAGCCTCCAAGAAACCTACCTAATGACGCGATTGATATGATGACCTCACTGGCAGGTAGACTTCATCTTTCTGGGGTCTTGCTAAACAGCCTTCAAGCTTCAAGTTGTGGTACGAACAAACGCAAACCACTTTCAGAACCGGGTGGACCGGAGATGCCAGCGCGTCAAAATGGCCACAATCATTGGTACTCACCTGTCCAACTTACGTTCCCCGACTCCCACCAAGTGGAGGAGGGTTTCCAAGCAAGTAAAAGGCTATATGGTCACGGTCGTGATCACTGGCAAGCTTGGAAACCAACGGAGCGCTCGAAGCCCGGATGTAGAAGGAAGAGTAATTTTGCTCGTGCGCCGACGGTGTGTACCTTGTTCTCACCTTCAAGTTCCCCCACCATCACAAATTCGGCTCTACTTAGACTGTATCCCGCTCTCCCTCCTCACTCTCACCCTGGCCGTCTCTACCGCCGCCTCCCAGGTACCCTGGAATTCCCGCCCAGACGTCCAATCCGACATCCTCGTCGACGTGCTCAACAAAGACCAGGACCACACACTCCTCCTCTCCATCCTCCAGCGGACTCGCCTCATCCTAATGACAGCACCTTCTTTGCACCTACCAACGACACACACACTGTGGCACAGTCTCTTGTCTGACTCTGCGCCCGAGAAAGTGCAAGCTTTTGAAGTAGCTCTTCTACCGTCTTCTCAACTATTCCGATACTAAACTCCCCGAGGAGACCTCAAGACCCTTCATTCCCCTCAGGCCCCTTCAGACTCTCCACCCCGCGATCCTCCCTCCCCGTGGTTTCCGATACCACGTGGTCTACTTGGTGACCAACCGCAGCGATCCTTCGATCACCATCGGGAAGCTAATGAAGGTAGGGCAACCACCGTGACGAACTTGGTGGTAAAGGCAGGTTTCGGCTGGATTCTTCGCCAACAGAAGGCTCGGAGTGGGCAGATGTACAAGTCGATGGTGGAACGTGGAGGTTACTCTGCCCTACGGATGCATTCAAGAAAGATAACCTGACACGATTACTTCAAGACCCAGACGAGTTACGTGAAATTGTTCGCCAGCACTTAATCCCAACCCTTCCGTTGCTGTCTGGCTCTGGTGTGGTCAGTATTCTAGGTGTGCTTGACAACAGTCGACCATTGTCACTTGACCAGCTTGACAGCTTCGGGACGCTTTTGTCCCCAAGATCTTCGTACGGTGACATTGTGGTCAAGGAAATGGAAGACAAATCATCAGCGGGGTATATGGTCGGGATTAAGGATGCCCGAGGAACGGACGGAAAGGCCGACTGGGCTCGTGCGCTGGGCTGGGGCCACACTACTTATCACCGGGAGCAGGACCGATGGCGTCATTCAGATTGACCAGCTGCTTCTGCCTTAGGTTCGTAGGAGGCGGCGGCGTAGTGATCATATGATTTTTCTTTTATGGAGTACGATACTGGTGGAACAGGGACCAGACGGAAGCTACTTTCGAACCTGCTGGAGGGTTTGAGCGGGATGATGATGAGTTGTAGTAGCGATCAGATGTAGACAGACGATACCGGTCCGTAGTGATTAGTGTTCCGGGGATTTGGGAGGGTTGATTAGCATTGATCCACCGTAATCTTGGGGTCGAACATTTTAGCCGGGTGGATTTGGGTGGATTTGACATGGGTCATGACGCATGCTCCTGCCTTTTGTAGTAGGCGTAATATAGCTGGACGTGCGGCGACGAAATAAACAATGGACACAGAGCTCAACCGAAAACTCGAGACCCTAAGGCTCTATGTACCTTTCCAACCTTCCTGACTCTTTGCCTCGCCCAGAACCTGGACTTTCTGTGTATGGCTTCGAGTCACTCAATGTCTCAGAAGAAGATATCGAAGACTATGGTGAAACGGGCGCCATCAATCGCCGGCTTGAAATTACCTTCGGAAGCCGACAAAAGGCCCAGTTGTATTCGTCGAGCGCGGCCCCGGACTAGCTAGCATCGTCGACGTCCTACGAACCCACCCGTTGAAAGACCCATCATCAGCAATATTGAAAAAATGGGTGGACGACCTGACTGCTGCTGCAGAGCTCCATTTTTCACGCAGTGGGCATCCGGTGCGGGCATTGTTCTCAATTGCCCCTATTCATGCTGACGAGATCGCAGCTTCCTGATGCCGCACCAACGCCGCCAATGCCTCAGACGACTGTGGTGGTCAATCATACAGCCATTCCGAAAAATAAACGCACTGCACAAAAACTCGACAGTAAAATCATCAGTGACAGCAATGATCCGCCACTGTACGTGTATTAACAATAATCTAGGTTCTGCCAGTGGCTGTGAAGATTTTCTCTGTCGTTCCTACATCCATGACTGATGAAAGGACAATGTCGACGATTACATGGCTCAATAGCCCTCGTCGGAGTCGACAAGAGTTGGGAACGCTGCAAGACCATATCAAGATTCGACAATGGCATCGCAATAGTACATCGGAGGTTCGCTCGAGTTCAATTTCATGCTTACGAAGTCTTTTCTGATGATATTTCTAGGTCGACAAACCAAAGCCAATGATAAAATGGCGGGATGTCGAGGTAAAACTCGGTCAGAAGCGGCGCCTGGAACCAAGTGAAGACAACTATGCTGTCGGAAGAGCTGCACCACGACCGCGCTTCCTGCCACCCGAACCACATTCCCAGGCTGATGCCGACACTATCGACGATGGTAATGCTTGGCTCGATGAGCCACGTCAGTTGGATCCTGGCGCTGTTAATGCCGAGCGACGGACATTCACACTCGGCGGCCGTTCAGACATCAACATCCATGCACCGTATCTACAGGATATTCTCAATGATGTGGACACCATGGCAATCACTCAAGGCAGCTCAGGGAGGTCCAAGCAAGCTTCGAATGGCTTCACAGTTGCCAACAAAGCACTTCCTGCCAGCGCAGATTGGGAAAATTGGGACTAGTAGTGAGATATACCCTAATTCACCGTAGATTTCGTCAAATCCACCCGTAGATTAACGTAGTTCTCATTGATTGCTAATCAGCGTTGATTCACATGGGTGAATTTGAGTCTTGACGGACCGGGGGTAGATTAGCCGGGTGGATTTGCTCCGATTCCTAATCCCCGGAACACTAGTAGTGATATGATTTCAGTTGAGCATGCATTTGCAATGGCGGCGTGGCGGTGCTGGAAATCAAAATGTTGGCGATCAGACGCGGCCACTGCCAAGGTGCGGGACGCAGTAAGAGTGGGTTATCCGAGTGGTTTCGAGTGGGTGCTCAGCGCTCAGCGCTCAAAGTTCTTAGTGAGGCAAGATGCTCGCTAGTGCCCACTTTCGAACTTGCGTACACTAGCGGGTTTCTGGAAATATGGCAGTGGTTTACTAAGCAGTAACTTGCTGTATCAAAGTTTCGCTTTGTCTTCTCGCTGTAAAATGGTGTTCTGCCGGCATTGCCTAAGACTTTTGAACTGGTCCGAGTCACCAGTCTACTGCTCTTTACTGAGATACCTTCTTTACTAGATGCACGGCCGCACTTCGTCGGCAAATACCTTGTGTATAAATTCTGGCGACTCATCAGCCACAATTGTCCGGTGTGATAAACAACGTTGCCACACACGTGACACGTGCTACCGCCTGCTCCAAACTTCTCATGGGTTGAAGAGAACAACATGATGGGCCAAAGAGAGTCATTGAACGAGATAAATTGTTATGATGCTACGGCCTGCTTTATCCTTTACCCCCCGAAAGTTAATCGATCGATCTATTGACAGCTCATCTCATCTCATTCTTTCACCTCCAACACGATAACTCTACCGCCTCGTCTTCAAATCTCCCGAAACCGTCCCGGATCTGCACAGATCGCCTTATTTCTATTCCGCTCGGCTGAAAATAGGGCTAGGATCATCGCCAGACCGTACGTCGTGGTGTACCACCGCCGTGGCGGTGTCGTTGAAGGCGAGCGGACCTACAGAAAATGGCCAAGAAACACGCCAAGTCAGCGCGCTCGAACGACGGTGGGGCCAAACCAGGCGACTTCAACTTGTCCCAGGACGACGTCACCAGCGAGCGTGCAGAAATTTTTGGGTGCATAAGTTCGCGAGGCCTATTTGTGACGTTGCTCGAGTAGGATCCCAAGGTATGTCTGGTACTCCTTTTTCTCTGTTCGTGGGTTCACGCCCGCGCGTGGGTAGTTCCAAAGGAAGACAATTCGGTGGTGTGTCAAGAGGTAGGTGGTGCGACTGTCGTGTTTGGCGGTCGGCTCAACGGGTGTGGATTCACCTAGTACAAATCCAACTACAACCTTGTGGAGACTACTGCCGCGGCCGGTCGCGGGCCACACGCTGCGCTCATACCCAACATGTCCTCAACCTCAAGTCCGTCACGAACGACGGTTCCATTACCTCCGTGCACCGCCCACCACCACTGTCCGAATTACAGACGCCCATCGCCCTGTTGTCATCGAAGGCCAAAGGGAAACAAAAGGCGGTCGATCCACTCATGGACACCGCGAACGCGCCGAACGGAACGGTCAAAGTTCGTCCTCGGCTACGCGTCCTTGAACCGAGTCAGTCGGAACCTGGCGAGCCAGATCCACCGGTTTCTAGAACGCTCAAGCGCACGAACACCGCAGTCATAGGAAACCAATCAAAGAGCACACCCTATCCCACCACATCCGACACCATCCACGTCCCATGTGCATCCGATTTCGACACGGGGCTAGCACTGCTCAAGGGCGTCGGTGACATTTGTAAGACACCAGAAATCCACCTTGAGTCGGATTCCAACGGCAGTCCAGATCCACGTCATCACCACCGCCTCTGTCGACACCAATGGACCTCGCTTCCCGACCTCAGCGGCATCTGACGACGCTCCTTCCTTCCAGACCACTGAACGTGCCCCCGCACTTCGTCCCTCTCTGCCCTTTTGCGTCTTCTTTACATCTACAGCATGCTCAACCCGGCCGTTAAACCCGGCTGCTCGTTCTCGTCTATGGTGAGCTTGTCGGAGAGGCTGATGAAGACGACACGGCGCATGCTGAAGCGGATACGATTTAGGTGTTTGAGGCGCTCGTGGGAGATATTGCCAAGATGGTAGAAGATGAAGGGTCCTGCGATTCAACGGGACCTTCGACTCTCTGTGGCCACCGACGACCCATCCGATTCAGAATCCGAGCGCTCGTGCCCGCGCTCCGCAGCTATCCAACCGAAAACAGATACCTTGACCTGTTCGCGGATCCGGAATACGAGAATGAGGTCGAAGAGACGGATAAATCTTGCTCCTTGAATCCCGCTCAACTTGCAGACTATATATCATGGGATATCATCGAAGTTGCTGGGAAGACGTGGATCACAGTGTTCAATCTAGAGGAGTTGTGCGGGTCTTCTGAAGGGATACACGAACCTCATAGTGCAAGATCGTTCGGTGGAATTCACCCGACGCTATTATGTCGCTCAGTTTCGCCGATGGCGCTGGCGTCTCGAGCGCTGCATTTGCCTTGTAATACATCGTCCGCGGACGCAGTCCTGGGCATCCTTCGTAGAATAGGAGCGTGACGATGGAAGAGGTAGAGATGTGGCTTCACAAGTGATCTCAGCGATGGTGAAAAAGCTGATGGAACCAAGAAGTATACCGAAATTCCGACAATTCATCAAAGATCTCAAAGAGCACCATAAGAAAAGGCTACCCAGTCACGGTTTTAGCATTCTCATGTACGTATATATGCCCGGTCATGTTGATGTTCTAGCTAATTTTTTGTGCTGATCAGTACTAGTGTTTGTTCCTCTTTATCGCATGTCCCTAGGACGAAATAGACAAACGCCGCATCATGGGGCCTGAACTGTATCTGGGAAGGGGAGAGCCCGAAAACAAAACTGTCAAGGCGGACACGAAACGAGTCATCAGTCCCACAGAAGAAATTTTATTTGTGTTCAATATAGATATGGTGTTGCCTAACCTACCGGACACAATGCTGCTGGATGAGAACTTCTTTGATTTTGGTGGACACTCCATCTTGGAAATGCGCCTCATATTCGAGATAAAGAAAGGTGTTCGTCATCGAGGTGCCTTTAGGCCTGGTTTTCGCCCAACCGCATCAGTGGATTGGCTGCCTCTGTCGATACTTCGCGTGCCCTGACTTTGGAATTACTCCTCAGGACTCGACCTCAACTGCGGCTACTCCAGCGCACACGGCGAATATGGCGCAGAAAGAATTCATGCCTCTGACTGTCGAGTCGACATACGTACCTTAACGATATCCCTCACAGGAGCTACTGGGTGCCTCGGTGCCCTTGGCCTTCGTGATTTCCTGCAATGTCAGCAGAGGATACGAGGTTATTTGCTTGATTTGCACCGTGGTGTGTGGGGCGAAGAAAATGGGCACCCCGGAAGGCTTGACGTGGCCATCGGGGACCTCAGGAATGACCGTCTCGGAATGGGCAATTGAAGCACCTGGGCTAAAATTGCAGTTGAACCTGACATAGTGTTGCACAACGGCGCTTTGGTTTGTCTTCATTGGTTTCATGTCGGGTGCTTGTTCTCAAAACGCTTTGTGAATAGGTGCGCTGGGTATACCCGTACGAGAAGCTCTGATCGCCGATTGCTGGTGCACCCAGACAAAGGTCGAGCTTGCCTCAACGACGAAACATAAGCTTTATATTTCGTTTTCTCTACGTCCGCTATCGATACTGAGCATTGTGTCTGACTTTCTGACTCGTCGTCGCACCTGTGCCCGCAAAGAAGAGGCATCCTTGAAGACGACGATCTCAAGGGTTCCCGGACAGCCTGAGCGCTGAGCGAGGATTAGCTCGAAGAGGATATTATGTACTCGGTAAACATGGCACTACTCCCCAGGCACGCTTACATTTATTCACCGTGCTTCTTTGTGCACACTACATATTCAACAGTCACTACATCACCCGGATGTCTCAGTCGTTTTCACAAGAGTGCATTGGCTGCGGGCGTACTTTCGGTGATATTGGGGCTTTCACGAAGCATGGAAAAAGATGCTCGAGGGGCAAGAAGAGGCTTGCTAATGCCCTCGGGCGTGCGAAGGAGTTGTACCAAAGCAAGAAACATCGTTTGCTGGACTCAAATCATACCGTCGACGAAGTCGTGCAGGATACCACAAATTCGGAGCAAACTCTGGAACTGGTACAGGAGCCGTATGCCAGTGGACAGCAGGTAATGTGGCTCAGGGCAAGCATCTGAAAATTGACCGGCAGTAACTAAATCTCTGCCACAGACCGACTCGAAGAGTGTCCCGGCGACAGTGACGAGCAATGAGGTTGCTCAATCAATAATGGATCCAGAACATGACTCGCTTCCCTTATCACTACGCAGGACTCGCCGACAGAATCGGGCTCTCCCTTTACGCTTTAGAGATATACTACCCGAGCCACCCATGCCCTTGCCTCCATCAGATGATGAGATTGGGGGTTGCACACTTGCTGAACCTCCTGCTCCGACCACCTCATCGCCATCCGCTGAGCCAGGGCCGCCACCGGTTCCGAATGTAATGCCAAGGTCGCGCCCTACCTTTAGCACCCAGGCAAATTCATTTAGTCTATTCCGCTTATATGATCAAGAAACTCTTCCTCATTATGATCCTACTCTGAATCTCTCGCATAAAAATCCACTACGACCTGAACGCGCTACGTTGAAGTTGAATCAGTCCTTAAGCAACGATAACCCTTTTCATCCATATCCAAACGAGAACTCTCTACGTCTTGGTGATTGGTATTGGAACAATGGGTCCCAGCTGTCAAATAGGAGCTTCAACAAGCTTCTGCAAATTGTTGGAAGCTTTGAATTTCGCCCAGAAGACATACGGGATACGAACTGGAGGGCAATTGACAGAGAACTGGGGAACCCGGATGGTCTAGATGCAGAGGAGTGGCTAGATGTTGCTGTTGGTTGGAAGTGTACCAAAGTCACTATTACCGTCCCATTCCCTCGGCGTTCTCTTCACCCGGGGCCGAAGGAGTACTCCACTGATTTCTACTGCCGCTCCCTAGTGTCAATCATACGCGAGAAGCTCTTGGATCCCACTCATCACGAGCTGTTCCACTACGAGCCGTATGAGCTACGCTGGCACCCTCCGCACAAGTCCCGTGATATCAGAGTGCACGGAGAGCTATACACTTCGAAGGCTTTCCTCGAAGCACACGTTGACCTGCAAGAATCACCCCCTGAGCCGGGTTGCAACTTACCGCGCCGTATAGTTGCACTCATGTTTTGGTCAGATGCAACACAGCTTACAACCTTTGGTGATGCAAAGCTGTGGCCAGTATACGTCTTCTTTGGGAATGAATCAAAGTATGAGCGTGGTCAACCATCCACTCATCTTTGCGTCCATGGGGCTTATCTACAGACGGTAAATTTATCATTCTAATATGTTCCGGAGCTCTTAATTTACTGAGTTTTGGATTAGTTGCCGGATAATTTCAAAGATTTTGTGCTAGAACATTCTGGCACCAAACCGCCCAATGGTTCCTTGTTCACCCATTGTCACCGTGAACAATTCCATGCACAGTGGGAAGCACTGCTCGACGATGAATTTGTTCAGGCGTATGAACACGGCATCGTGCTCACCTGTTGTGATGACATTAAACGCCGACTCTTTCCAAGAATCTTCACCTATTCAGCGGATTACCCTGAGAAGTACACAAGAATCACTTAACATAAAATTTGACTCACTGGACTGATGGTTCGAAAACAGGGTTTTAATTGCAAATATACGCAATCTAGGCGCATGCCCGTGTCCACGGTGCCTCATACCCAAGGACCGATTACACAACTTGGCATCTCAAAGGGACACGCTACAGCGCCATTTGTTTGCTCGCAAGGATACAGAAGAACGACGCAAGAAGGTTATTGATGCTCGTCGACTCATCTATGAACAGCAATATGTCGTCAACACACTGCAGGTTGAAGCACTACTCAAGGATGAGTCGTTGGTTCCAATGAAGGTACGCAATATGGATTACGACGAGAGTGAGCTGGAACTTATTGTTGCGGATTTGGAACAGAATGCATTCTCAGAACGACTTAGCCATACAGGATTTGATTTCTTTGTTATGTTGGTTGTTGATCTATTGCACGAGTTTGAACTCGGTGTATGGAAAGCCGTCTTTATTCATCTATTGCGAATCTTGAATAGTCTAAAAGGGAATGTACTTTCCAAACTCGATTGCTGGTGAAAATTAAACTCTCTCCTTTCTGCGATTGGAACTGACTGTATATTGGCAGCTACCGCCAAATTCCTACCTTCGGTCGCAGTACAGTCCGGCGTTTTAGAAGGAATGTTTCCGAATTGAAGAGGATGGCTGCACATGACTTTGAGGATTTGTTACAGGTAACCTCGGTCGTTTTTATGTCTCCTGGATGTTGGCTGACTCTCTTCATCACAGTGCGCTATCCCTGTGTTTGCAGGCCTGCTGCCACAGCCCCATAGTGATCAAGTCCTGAGGCTTTTATTTTTACTTGCTCATTGGCACGGGCTCGCTAAGTTGAGGATGCATACAGATGAGACCCTCGATATTCTGGAGATGGTCACCAGCCAGCTCGGTGGAGAGCTCCGAAAATTTGTAGGGGAAACTTGCACAGCCTTCGCAACCAAAGAACTTCGACGCGAAGCAGAGTCTCGCAGGAGGCGGCAGGCGCGTGAAAGTACCGGCGGTGCCAGTCAGTCAAGAGGTCTGGTCAATGCAAGTGACCGTCGCCCGAAGGTTCTCAACCTTAGTACCTACAAACTTCACGCGCTCGGTGATTATGCCGCACAGATCAGGCTGTACGGAACTACAGACTCCTACTCAACACAGCTTGTGCACCATTTTCATGTTCTATCATGCCTGAGACTGATCATTGTTTTTAGGGCGAACTGGAACATCGTACAAGCAAGGGTCGTTTTTCCAGAACAAGCCGCAAAGCATTCGTGCCTCAGCTAGCCTCAATCGAGCGTCGACAAGCCCGCATCCGGCGCATCCGCGCACGGAGGGATGAGCTACAAAAAGAAGATCCAACCCCGAACACACCGGAGCAGCACCACGTCATCGGGAAGTCTCAAAATTTTCCCGAGGAGATCACAACATTCGTGCAAAAGAACTCTGATGATCCGGCTGTGAGGGTAGGTACTCGTACTATTTCCCTGAGTTCACAAGAAATGGTTTTTTGACAGGATTTTGTGCTCAAACTGAAGTCGCATCTGTTGCCTCGTATCCAGGAGATGCACAGTAACCCTCCACTGCCAGGCAATGGACCTGTGGATGACAAACCCATGACTCTACCTTCAGATGTTCACCACGTGGTTTTGAAGGGAAACCGAATCTACAGACACCCCTTACTTCGCATCAATCACACAACGTACGACCTTCGCCGCGAAACCGAATCCATCAACCCCCGTACTGACCATCAAGATGTCATGTTGTTGACACGTGCAGATAGAGATGGAAGCCATCCATTTTGCTATGCTCGAGTTCTGGCGATATACCATGCCAATGTCATTTATACCGGGCCCGAGTCCCAGGATTACCGACCGCGACGCCTTGAATTTCTATGGGTGCGGTGGTTCGAGCTATTGGACCAACCGGCAGGCTGGGAGCACTGTGCCCTTGACAAGGCGAGATTTGTGGACATTAATCAAACAGATGCATTCAGTTTTATTGACCCCGCGGATGTCCTGAGATGTTGCCATCTCATACCGTCTTTTGTGGATGGGAGACTCCGTCCTGATGGGAGGGCAGTGTCCCGGAATATGCGCGACTCGGAGGACTGGAAGTACTATTACATCAATCGGTAGGGTTACTCTTTCTGACGTGCTTGCTCACAATCTGAATTTGCATCCCATTAGGTTTGCCGACCGTGATATGGTCATGCGCTATCACTGGGGCCTTGGTCATCAGGAAATCGATGAAAGTCTGCTCAACCTTTATATAACATTAGCTTCACCATCAACTACACATTTCTTAATCTTTCTGATACATGACTTGCTCATGCCATCTACTCCCTGGGAGAGTTGAGATGCATTACAATATCTGCATGGCTGTTATTATCTGTCAATAGTTCAAGTTCGATACTATTGACCAAGTTCAACATTAGTATAGATGTATGTCACAATTATCCAAAATGAAGTCCTGAACATCTATATCACTGAGAAGGTTCTGATATGACTGGCCAATCTGATGATATCAGTGTGAACATTGACACAACTATCACTATCGCATAGTTGGTCAATACTTCAAGTTTGATACTATTGACCAAGTTCAACATTAGTATAGATGTATGTCACAATTATCCAAAATGAAGTCTTGAACATCTATATCACTGAGAAGGTTCTGATATGACTGGCCAATCTGATGATATCAGTGTGAACATTAACACAACTATCACTATCACATAGTTGGTCAATACTTTAAGTTTGATACTATTGACCAAGTTCAACATTAGTATAGATGTATGTCACAATTATCCAAAATGAAGTCTTGAACTTATCTATCATAATGACTTCAAGTTGAGAAAGCCCCATAACATTCACCATGATACACATGACATATCAGATCACCACCATTATAATTACAAATATAGTCATATGTGTCTCCAGTGTAAAACATTATGACCTTGATCACATCTTCCTATTCTCCCTCTTATACCTATACTGCCATAGGGAGAACTGAGTTGTCTTAATATTATACTTTATATTGGAGATCATCACTATCATGGAAATAACTATAGTCATGTTTGTACAATAGAATTCAAAGATAGTCATGTCAATACTGGTATATTTGACCATTTTTATCAAGAGAACATAGTGGATCTTATCTATATTATTGTCAATTATGTGAATGTATTTTATTAATACTGAATATAATCCATACTATCATATTGACAAGCCAGATCAAAACCTTCTCAAGTGGATTCAATAGTCAAGACTGTACCATGGACAATTATGAAATACATCAATGCCAATGCTGCACTTGGTCAACAGTATCAAAATTTTAGTATTGGCCTATTGATCTACATTAATGATGGCTATGTTAATATTTAATTATTTTGACTAACTGATACTCTTGTCCATCTTTGCAATGATTTTATCAATTCACACGAGTTTTCTGGCTGATGGTCTTGGCAATCAAAATTTCACATAGTATGATTTGTATCATTATTTGATATTTAATACATTGCCAACAGCATGCAATTGAATGAAACATCCTACCAGGAGGCCACCTTCTATCATATATAATCAACAATTGCAAAACTAAACAGCAAGCAAAAACAACAGAATTATCTCGATGTCAGATTCACTCATGATATGTTGTCAACGATAGCAACACATCTGCAATGCATTAAATGACCATAACACGACAAATATATCAGTCATTACTACCACTAGCTATCACATCCCTCTCAATTTGCTCGGCACGCTTCTGTCGAATCCTGGCAAGAGCACTGTCCTTGGCAGGCAGTTGTTCAGTCTCAGCATAGAGTGGGAAGATCTGGCTGCAGGCCGTATGAGTTAATGATGAAATTGATGACTAAAGCAGCGCTTACCGATTCCACCAAGTCATCAGTTGGTCAACCTCCTCTCTTTCCTGGGGGTCATCAAGCAGTTCCACAATGCTGTTATAAAACCTCTCAGAGTCTGTAACAAGATCAGTTCGAGAGAACACCTGTGCCGAAGTCAGCGCAAAACGAGCCTATCACGCATTAGTATGACATGCAGACAGCAAAGGCAGTGCTTACTTGTGTGGCAACATAAGCAAGAGAGGCCTTGCTGACGGTACGCATGCCGTGGATCCGTGCATTTCCGGATCGCGTGGCCTTGGGTTCTTGGTCAACGGAACTGGGCGACGTGAAAATATGCTTAAAAGCCTTTTATTCCGAATGTCAGTACACGAACTACATCACCATTAGAGATCAGCACTCACTGATACGAGGAGGCCACTGCGCAGGAGCCCATTCCATGGGTCATCAGGGTCATACATATAGTTAGCATACAGGAATATAGACCACTGATCCCCGGATACTTGCAATTCACCGGTCGAGAGCTTAGTGCATGTCCTGCACATCACAACGTCAAAGATTTAGAAACATGCAGCAACGTGAGAAGACAAACTCAGTATTATTCCAGTCCAAACCAGCCGGACACAGGAGCGCTCCGGTACGATCATGGTGGAAGCCTCGACCGGATTTGACGTTGCGGGGGATGTGAGGGGTCAGCGACTGGCCTTTCGGAGTGATCCAGTCAATAATGGGGCCTTTCATGCCCTTTGTGTCATCGGCCCTGGCGCCGTTGGCACCTTTCTGGATCTAAAATTGATTCGACAGAGGTCACTTCGTATAGAAAATAACGCACCAGATCAGCTATAACAATGACTTCCTCTTCTGACGACTCCATCAGCCGACGTTCTAAGCCCGGTGTGACTCGAAGCAATTCACGGAAGACCATCTGTTCCTTCCTTTCACTATATGAAGAGTTTGGATGAAATCTAGCAGCGAGCGCGAATGAGATACGTACACAGCAGTCAAGGACTCTTCGGCAATGTCTTCGGACATAACCTGAAGCCCATTTGTGATGAGCGTTTGCACGTTGCAAAACGCATGGACAGCCCTCCCGAAGTGGCGACCGTGGTGGACCAGCGGGTCTTGGGTAGTCCTGGTACGCAAACCTAATGGTAAGTTATAGTTGATTGGCTGCGAGGAGAACTTACGGTTTCTTCCTCGGGCCGAGTTGTAATGCGTTAGAGCATACACGCTTCCTTCCGGACGCGGGCTGATCGTTACCACTGGCGTCGGCGCTGGCGCTGGAGGACGGCGGTGACATGAAGCCGGGTCTTAGATCTCGTGGGGAGAAACCTACCTTTGATGTCGTAGTTCAACGAACCTTTATACCCCTCGTGAGGCCAGATGAGCGAATAATCTCGTACAAGTCCGTCGAGTGAAGTGACATGCTGCACGGTGACGACGATGAGATCATGGTCTCTGTGACTGGTGGGAAAAACTTTGCGCCCAGTCGGCGCCAACGTCTTCGCTTACCAATTTTCCCATCACTGATTCGTCGGTAAACACAAGTGTCACGACGCACCTCGCCACCGTTTCAGCGTGCGAAAAACGTCGGCTCAGTTTGCGCCCCAGGCCTGAGGCCTGACGCTTCGCTTGCCCATTTTCCCATCATTGACACCGATTGGCACCTCGTTATTTCTGCCAAGCGGATCGTAACGTTACCGACGTCATGTATAGATCCTAGCGGCACCATGACGGTCAGTGTTTGGTGCATGGGAAATATCGACGAGGGGAAGCGCCGCCGATCTTCAAGTCCGAGTCACTGTACCCATTCAAATCGGTTCAAGCCATTCGTTTAAAAAGCTCGCCATGTCTCCCGCTGGTTGTATTCCTGAAGTTCCATGGTGTCTTCCCCGGACAGACACCGGCTTAGAGGTGTGTTAGCATCAAGTATGCCGCTGTGTTATCTGACCAATATTTGACGTTGGCAGCCTCCCCTTCGTCTGGTCAAGGAGGCCTTTCACGGAAGCGCAACGAGCTCTTCGATGAACTTGGTCCCCAGCTGGTCCCGGACATATCCAGTGAGTTACCCGCTACCCTAGTACCTTGTGAAATTTACCGACAAGCTAAGATTCCGGACAGCATACCCTAAGGCGAAAACGTCTTTGCTCCGATGACTGCGATCCTCGCTCCGATGACGACCCTCCCGCCAGCTTGGATCTGGATACGCCAATAAAATTGATGCGTGAGACGGTAGCTACTCTCGTACAAGAAATCCAAGTGATGAAGACTCTGCTAGTATTGGGACCGTTTCTGGGCGACACACCAGCAAGTTTGAATTCGCTTGCTAGTCCTATTGGCGCTTCTCGACATGCCTGTAGGACATGTCAACGCTACGACAGTACTGGACAGGCACTATGATATTATTAGTTTTTGAGGGATGGTCGAGTTGTAGCGACATTGACCCTCAAGTACTAGATGGATTTGACTCCAGGAATCCTGAGGCCGTCATTCCTGACAGTTAATGCTACTTATGTATACTGAAGTTGAAAATAGATTGATATTTTCATACAGAGGACTACAAGAACTTCGGGATACAAATATAATCATACATCGTCCACCATTTACATCGGTCAGAATCTTGAAACTTAGTTCACCGAGCTGCTTATTGGACGAAACGAAATTAGAGGACGCACGTGTTGCAACCATTCTGAGCCATAGCGTGGAAAGAGCTGACGTGGCTCGCTTGCGTGGCAGGCGAATGTGATACATATCGGCGGGGGGATCCCGACGGAGACGAAAGGAATGGACGAACATTCATATGTCCGATTGTCAACAGATAGCGCGCTTCAGGAGAAGTATTGGGTTCGATTCCAGATAAGAATCGAACATGAGCTTCCTCTATGGTCTCCATGGAAATGTGTTGCCCAAACACTTCACGAAGCTTCTCCAGCGTCTTCTGAGCCGCCAACAGTTTCTCCATGGCTATTTTCTTTTCCTTCAAAGCCAAACACCAAATATTAACCTGCTGGTCCAGAAAATCAAGGTCGAGAGGCGACGATGGCTAGTTCGGGAGTCCCGAATTTGAATAAGCAGGCGGTCATGAACGAGCTTTCGACTGAGAATTACCTTGTCATTCAAGTCCAAAATTTCTTCACTATCCAACGAGGAGGAGGAGGAGGGTGGGGAAGGTGGGGTGATTGGAGAGGGTGGGGAGATTGGAGAACGAAGGGGAGATAACGGGGGGCCGGACGTATCATTATGATAGTTTATGTCGGCGTTAGCCAGCACATCTGGACACTTGTTGGGGAGACCTGGGCTGATAGAAATATATGTAACAGGTCGGATAGCCCAGGTTTGTTCGGAGGGAGTGTGAGCAGGAGTATGCATTAATAACAACTCGGATATGTACAGGTGTTTGCGAGCTTAGGGAGGCGTGGGACCTTGAAGCCCATGATCTTATATAAAAATCTTATATAAAACATAGCTCGCACGGAATTCTCCGAATT
>JBBPOK010000348.1:0-32352 GCA_038091415.1 Leccinum variicolor
CCGCTTGCGCCGGCGTTGGACCTGGCGAGACTTGCCAAGGAAGCTGAGGCAAAACATGCACGTACAAGGCAAACGGCTTCCTCACAGGCCTTCGCAGGCGGCTCGACAACGTGGGGTGCAGATGGTATCGGAAAAGACCAGTCAGCCAAGGCGAAGCCTGGGGATGGGGATAAAGGTGGTCGGAAGGTTTTGCTAAAGTTGAACGATGAGAGGCTGGTAGCACCAGAGGGCTTTCCGTCGCTCATCGAGTACTGTCTTTGGACGTTGTAAGCTCACGCTGACACATTCGTCCTCCTTCAGCACGCAGATCTCAACCGGCTATTGCAGGTATACCAGTTCTGGACCCACCGGATGTATCCAAAGACGTCATTACAAGCGCATGCAGGTCAGAGCGTCCGATAACCTCAACCAAGGGGGAAGAAAGAAGAGCGAGTTTTCAAACTCAGATTATATACAGATTTTTGTCGGAGAACGAAGATCACTTTGCAGAGCACGGTTTATTTGCGTCTGACAAAACCCTCCTCTCAGATCTCAGGGGGGGTTCGATTTGGAAGTACGTTCAATGAGTTCTGTCACTTCCAACCCCTTACATACAACAACTTTCAAGTCTCTCTCCAACTTACTTGTTCGTCGTTTTCTGGATCTCGTTTACGAAAACAGAACTCTCGAAACTGTCCCAAACAGCTCCTGGGCCACAGAAGCCACTAGACCTGGCCTGGAAGATTCAGATGGGCCTCCACTCGGCGTAACTTGTGCCGCGATGATGAATTCGGCATCCCTGAGGCTGACGAGCAAGTTTTTGACGTTACATACCAGGAGACCAGGAATATACGTAACGTACTTATGTGGGATATCGCGGCCATGAGGCCCATGCCCAGGGCCTATAGGATATTTTGGGAAGAACCTTCGGCAACCGAACAACACGTTCATTTGCCGCATGGCCGCCACGAACAGGACATCATACTAAACATCAACACCGGAGCAGCAGACCGTCTTGAAGCTTGAAGATGACCGCCCACACCGAACTCGGATACCTCCCTTTATCCGAAGAACAGGACACTGAAACGGCGTCCGGTCCACGTACTCGGATGTCCTGGTGGAGAGCTCGAGAGGCCAAGGTAGTCGACTTTGCCATGAAAAACGCTGGTCTGTTGCTCGTGGTCTGTTCCCAGTTATTCTTCGCTTTGATGAACCTTTGCGTCAAAATGTTGGAGCAATTGGACCCGCCCACTCCGACCCTGGAGGTCTGTATCTCGGGCGAACGTCATTCGTTGCCTTCCCTTGCGCTGATCGTCCTCGCCAGCTGATTACAGTTCGGATGGTAGGCAACCGGTTTAGCGAAACGACGAGCGGACATGTTGACTGGCCTATCCACAGGTGATCACGGTCTGTGGTTGCATGGCATTCATGTACGTGGAAGCCGAAATTAATGATCATCACTATGTTTCATGTTGCTCACGACGACTCGGAGCAGGACAGCGAACAACATTCCGGATCCCTTTCTCGGACCAACGGGTGTCCGCGGACTCTTGGCTGCGGGAGGTCTCGCTGTGTGAGAGTGCCGTTCCAGGAATTCTCATCTTCATCGAAATGACCGTCGGCTATCGCCGATGCCAGGTTCTTTGGACTTTTTGGGATGTTCTATGCACTCAACTATCTTTCTGTTGCGGACGCCACCGTCATCACATTTCTGAAGCCGTTCACGGTCGCGTTGGCGGGGTATTTCATTCTCGGAGAGGCTTTTACGGCAAAGGAAGCGATAGCAGCTGGTGAGGGCACCAGGCTAGTCCGCGCCTGACGGTTGTGTTGAATCTATTCTAGTGTGCAGTCTTGCAGGCGTTGTCCTGGTCGCTAGACCTTCGTTTTTGTTTGGGAATACTGCCGACTTGGACGACGATGCATATGCCACCTCCTCTGAACGGTTGCGCGCTGTAGGGTGAGGATCATGCCCATCTTCCGTTGCGACCCCACCAGGTTCCTAACCTCTCTGATTTAGGAGCTCTCTTATTGGTGTATGCGGTGGCACCGCGTCATGTACGTTGGGCCCAGTCGCGATGGGGCATCTCCGCATGCTAATTTAATCGTTTCGAAGTCATCATTATGAGATTCGTTCGGTCGCGAGCACATCCGATGCATGTTATGACCTTTTATTCGTTTTGGTGCGCTGTCGTGGGTTCTATCGCGTGCGTTTTTGTTATTCCAGTCTGGTGCGAGAGCACCCTTGTGATGTCCGTGGTACAACTCGTAGGATTGTCATCGTGCGCGAACCCATGGTATTCCCCATGACCTGGCAATGGATCGTGCTTATGCTCGTCATCACGCTCTTCGGCGTCGCAGCTCAGGTATGTTTTGTTAGCGTTCTCGTTCGTTCCAAAAAATGCACCGAAAAAACAAACTGACCCCAACGACCGTCAGATCCTCGTAACGATGGGGCTGCGCTACGAGACAGCAACGCGAGGCGCGTTGGTCTCGTACACGCAACTGATCTTCGCTGTCGTCCTCGAGCTGCTCGTGTTCGGCACGGTGCCTTCGCTGTTGTCTTTTTTTGGCGCGGCGATTATCGTTGCGTCCCAAACGTATGCTGTTGTGAGTTTATTTTTGCCTGCCCTGCCGGCGTCTCTCTCTGACTACTGGTCATCGTATCTTTCTGGATATACTATAGCTCTCGAAGCAAAAACCGGAGGACCAATCGTCTATCGGTCTGCAACCTTCTTCGTCCGGCGTCGAAGAGAATCTACTAGTACGCTCAGACGGCACGGGCACGTCACGACGGGATGAAGAGTCTCCGGATGAAGCAGACGTACAAGAAGCCTAGATTGTTGGGAAAGAGCAACAAATTGAGAAGCGGGAACGAAGCACTGATATAGAGTCGCAATCCCTAATATGTATGTAGTATGAACCCTTATATGACACTCCAATAGCTCAACGCACAAAGCTTTGTCTGATAGCGCGCGCGCACACTTTTTTTTCGCCCACCGCACAATTATTTTGTTGTAATTCATCACATACTAATGCAAATCAATACAGTAGAATTCTGGAACGTATGGAATGCATTCCATCTCTACCATGAATTCCAATGGAGCTCCCGGTGATGCGTAAGTCCCCCCTCCATGAAATGTGCTGACTTGGCTCATTTGATGGGCCAGCCCGCCAGGGGTGCAGCCTCATCCTCAGAGTACCGCGGGCGGAAGTGCCAGTGAGTAATTATTAGCATTATAGGGACATACTTAATTATTCGTCTATTCACTTCCACGAACTAGGCATCGATGCCATCCGTGCACTCTTTGTTGAGCACGACCATATTTCGGAAAATCACTTTGATGCGATCTGGCAGGCTGTGAGTTGTTGTATGTCCTTTCAGTATTGTTGCCTCAGGCTAACCATGCTACATGCACAGCTTGCGGGCATCAATTCCGAAGCAGGAGAGCGGTTCAATAGCGCCCAGAGGGACTCTCGTGAAAATGTAAGTTGATATTTGATTATCTACGTCAGGAACCACTGATGACAGCAGCAACATCAATTGATCATGGACCTCCTGTCCCTCGAAGAGCGGGTCGCACAAAATCAGTGGCACCTAATGGAAATAGAAGGAGTGAATCCCGCGCGCCACTTCCGGGACATCGAGAATCAATTAGCGCGCATCGAAGAAATCAACTTCGCGGACCACTTCGAGGCACAACTCAATGCCGTGTTGTCTCGAATCGAAGGTATTACATGACACTGTCTCATTACATTCTCATCGCTTCAAGTCGAACTAATGTATTTTGACGTAGGTCGTCAGGCACCTGAGGTCACGGTGCCCCATACGGTCAATGAGCTCGGGGCGCTCATATGCAGCCTCCTATACGTCGTACCGGTTAGTTTTGTTGGCATATCTTCAATTATATGTCTGGTTTCTTCTCAGTCGCACTTGATTACTACTGTAACTTATTCACTACAAGCGAGCTGAGGCCTTTCGAAGATGTAGGGAAAGCGAGAAGGAAGATTGTAGCGAATTACTAGCACAGACTTTTGTATACTAAATCACTAGCAAATTGTTCCTTGAATGATTCGGAAAAAAGAATCACAACCAAGATCTCCTTCGAGCGGGTGTCTGTGTCTGTGTCTAAGTCAAGATTCTCTTCGTATGTATATTGACCCAATCCCGATTGCACGAAATGCAATCCTCGACCATGCGCATCGCCTCGATAATCGGGCCACATTGCCGGCCACTACAAATTCGTTTTACAAGTCTCGGCATACCGACGTAGAGTGACTCAATATTACGAACGAGGCAGTACCGCACAATTATATTATTGCCACTGGAAAGAGGAGGTGCCCGACGAAAAAAGCAACATCGATGGAGTATAATGCCGTAGTAAAAATAGTAGACGAACAAGTAGTAACTGATTACTCGACCTCTAGAAGCTCTCTAAACGGAACTCGTATGTGTTCGTCCGTTTGTATGTCCATGGCTTTCGCAAGAGTCCTAGCCTTCACTCTATTTTCATACCGGAGTGCCTTTGACCGCCTTAATTTTGACATTAATACCTCTTTGCAATGATTGCAGATGCCTGGAATCTTCAGTCTCGTCCACTATTGTTATGATGTCTTCTCCACGAGTTGGAGCTTCGGGATGGAGAAGAAGCCGCGCAATACCAATCCACCACTCGTCTTTCCAGACAGCTATGCACTGCGTAGGCGTTTCACAGGCAACCAATGGCACGAATGAGGGTTCTGCGTAAGCCAAGGCTCGGTAATTCTCCTCGATCAGTGTCTTCGCGTTCACCAGCAGGTAGAAAAAATCAAGGCCCATCTGGGAGGCCTCGAGGAACGTGATTGATGACAATGGTCGCGACAGGAGATCCCGAAACGCCGGTTCAATCCATTGATCTACGTGATACTGATGTCCGAGTTGCAGTTTAAGTGCAGAGGTAAAGGTCGGAAGATGATCGAGTTCAGCAATGGCAGACTGAAAGCCATGGCTGATTTCGAAGAATGCTGACATCTTGAGAACCGAAATCAGGTACTCTTGATGATTTTCCTCGCCAGCATAGCTAGGGCAAAGGGTCATGGGCAAAAAAATACACAAGAGCATAAAGAGTACACACCCGCCACTCAGGAAAGTCAAAAGATAGTCAAAGTCCTGGCGAAGAACACCATGTAGGGATTCTCATCACATGTTCCCTCGGTACTGCCTGATTGACGAGGTAGTGATAGGAGCGTCTGAAGAACAAGAGACCGCAATGAAAGAAGACCAGGATACAGCTTGTACAGTGTATGTTGAGTTTCTTCGAGGATCTGCTCGCGAATTTCAAGTTCAGTTGATCCGCCGGCGAGAGGCTGCAAAACAAGACAAGAAACAAACAAGACATACTAGGAAGTGAACTGTTCCATCCGTGAAGTAGTATTCTGGGTGTCTTTCTCGAGGTACTTGGGCTGACATGGGGGTTTGTGAGCGACGCTAACACACACGTCGCAGAATATAAATTGGAGTGTATTACGTCACGTGGGCGCGTTATCATGGCTAAGCATCAACGCCAACAGCTGAGCGAATCATGTATCAGAAAGGCCAGGTCGATTCTAGTACGCCTTACCACTGCGAAAATTTGTCCAGGCTCGGCCTTCGTACTATCCGCTGTATGCGTGTATCTAGCCTCCGAACAGTTGCGTGTTCCCTCTCGACACCATGCACCTTCTTATCTCGAATAATTACAGATTGAATTCGGGCGAGGTATCGCTCCAGTCTGCAGTGGCGGCCGCGCGTGTACCGGCGGATGAGTTTACCGACGTCCTCAAGAAGGTGCGCGCCGAACTCGCCCTGAAGGAACAGAACACCGTCGCAAACGTCACGTACGAGGCGCTCATCAACGCGTACCGCGTGCACCCGATGAAAATATTCAAAGCCTACATGGAGGGCATCCAGACTGCATTTCGGTGCATCGATGTGCTGAAAGAGAGTTACGGCGCAAACGTCATGACATGCGCTGTCTTTTACTGGGTTTGCCAGTTGCTGGAGGTAAGGTCTTTTTTCTTGTATTCCGCGTCCGAAGCGCGTGCATATCACCTTGTCCTTTGCATTGAACCTGCCAGGGAGCCTCCCTACAAGAGCAATCCTTCTGTGAAGCCCATTCTCTGCCCCCAAAGGCCTTTAAAGCGGCTGTGGAAGCACTCCACAAGGAAGGCAAATCCAACTGGTCCGGGTACAGTGCAGGTCAAGCATCCGCGTCGTCTCAAGCCAGCCACGTTCCACTTCCCAATCCAAATCCCGCCTCTCCTCAAAGATTTCCGGCAGAATCCGCTATCAGACTGGGGAGCGGAATGTCAACGCCCATGACTACGCCCTCTCAGAAACGCACCAGAAATGTGGCTTTCTTGCTGTCCTCTAACTCCGACGACTCCGACGATAACAGCGATAACAACAACGCCCCCAAGGCCAGCGGCTCGTTGTCTGCTGCTTCATCTCGGGTCGTCTCCGAGGCAGCGGACGCCATTGAGCTCCTCTACCCCGGCGAAGACTCGCCGCCCCGCAAGCGATCGAAGAAGGGTAAGGAGCGCGCGTGTGAACCCGACTCGTCGGATGATGAAGATTCCTTGGCATTGGATCGCATCGAACAACGGCTACTGACCATGCAGGCAGTGTCAAAGCAGCTGGAGACGGAGCAGGCGAACGTCTTGGCGGAGATCGTCCAGATGAAGGCCAGACGCTGCCGCAGGATCGGGAAGTAGCTGGCTCCCTTTCCCGAGACGCCGACGAAGAAACACTGGATGGACGACGTCCTATGTGCGACTGTGACTGTGACTGTGTACGTTATATTGTGGTAAACATGATTGTGATATGTGTACTGGTTCTCGGGCTCCGACATAAGGGAGTGTCATGCGTAACGTTGTGTGCATCTTACACCAAGGTAGGCCGAATCTGCCTTGAAATCTCTTCTACGGCGACACGAACATCGAATATAGGCTAGGAATCATTGAAACCAAAACCCAAAACTATTACCTACGGGAAAAATTGAGTGCATATGCTACAAGAGAGTTGATGTAAAGTACATGGGCTACAGTGGTTCTCGGACGAGACAAGTCTAATGCTGAAATACTCAAGGATAGCTATCAAAGATTGCGTTCGGCTCGGCCAGGAGCGTCGCATGGTCACTAAAGGATGTTAGTAACGTGTATAATTAACGCTTGAGGTTTGTGGGGACGAAACGAATACGCACGACAAATGCCAATAGAGGTTGCTGTTAATCCGACAGCGGACTTGGCTGGGACAACGCTTCCCATGTGCCGCTTTCACTCAATGTCGAGGGGGGCTTAATCTGACCAGAGAGTCCCTCCGCCTTCCATGCATCAAACCCGCCAATCATGTCTGTTGCATTAAGCAATCCTACGTCGTGCAATGCAGCAGCTGCGAGGCTACTTGCGTGTCCGTCCTCGCAATATACGATGATTCGGAGATCGTATCGATCAGCTATGGCTAGCCTTGCCTCGCTCCTGGGATCGAATCGCCATTCGAGGTCGTTACGTTCTATGATGAGAGAGCCGTGGATGCCACCTGAGCGTGCACGCTGGGAAGCAGGACGGATGTCGACGAGGAACGCAGGTATGGGGTACGTTGGATCATGGAGGACTTCCCATGCTTCGCGTGGTGTGACCCGCTGAAGACGAGCGCGAGCTGCAGACACGAGATGCTCTATGCTTCTCGAGCCTGAAGGAGGGGAGAGAGGATCGAGGGGTGCACGGACCGATTTTGAGAGGACGTCCCACAGAGCAGCAGTATCATAAGAGGATCCTCCAACTTCATGCACGGCAGCTAGAAGAAAGTTTCCGTGATTGGTGATGGAAGCGACTCGACCAAGGAATTTGGAACTGAAGAGGAGGACTGCTCGCTGGACATCATCGTCATCTGCGCCTGTGATGACCAGGGTGTTGGTATTTGTGGAAGAAGTAGGCGACGGTGTGCCGGTCGTTCCTATGGCAAAGAGGTGACGAGAAGGCAGCCGTGCGCGGACGATCTCGGCCACACGGCGCAAGAAGACGTCGTCGTCTTTTTTGGAGAAGGTGAAGTAAACGCTTATTCTTGCGCCTTCCACGGTCGTCGCTTTCGTTATCGCACGCACGGCGATGGCGTGTGCGACTTCATCGCGTATACTCTCGAGCGTACGGTTGGATGAGCTGTCGAACGTGGAAGAGCGGGGAGATGTTTTGGCAGATACTACGCTGCCCACGCTGGATGGTTCCGAGGATAGCATATTTGGTTACCGAAAGCCAAGTCTGGTCAGAACCAACACACAATGATTGAATCACACGTGTTAACCTGTGTCTCTTAACCTCAAGCCATGTATCTCCCTCTCCTGGAAATAGGAGAGCCTTTCTCTCCCTTTGTTTGGATTAGGGATGCCACGCAAGTATTGCTGCTCTATCTTTATACGTTCTGCAGCTTTGCCGGAAATGATCTCTCGCGTGCTGCTCAGGTTGTGCCAGGCGCTGTAGACGGCCAGTACTGGATTGGCGTTGGCATAGGTGATATCACTGGGTGCGTTCCTTCCTCTCACAACTGTTTCCGCGTCTAATTACTCGAGCAGCCCAGTCGTGGAGACTAACATGATGGCACGTGTCGTGCTCTCCTGCTTGTCTCACTTCATATCTCATTATCAACATTATAGGGTTATGCCCACCTTCCTCAGACAAACACGGGCTTGCACATGCGCCAGCGTTCTCGTGCGTTCATCATCGCTGATCCCAAAGACCCGGCTTCCCCTACCTCCCGCATTCTCTTCATCTCGTCTGATATCTGCATGGGCGACACCGGTATCCGCCGTGCAATTCTTGATGCTCTTTCCAATGATCCTGAACTTAGAGGCCTGTATACGGCCTCCAACACGGCACTGGTCGGCACGCATTCTCATGCCGGCGTTGGTGGATACCTCGAAGACCTCCTTCCCCAGCTCACGAGTCTCGGTTATATCAACCAGACAGCACAAGCGATCATAGATGGGACCCTCACCGCCATCCGTAAAGCTCATGCGTCCCTTGCTTTGGGGTCTATCGGAGTCGGCAACACTACTCTGCTGGGTGCCAATCGCAACCGCAGTCCCACTGCATACATGGCTAACCCCGCCGAGGAAAGAGCAAGATACCAGTATGACCAAGACAAGGAGATGTCGGTCGTTAGGTTGGACGATGTAGATGGAAATGCCAAGGGGCTGCTTAGTTTCTTCGCGGTACACGGAACTAGCTTATATGAAGTAAGTTGCATTATTTCACTCGGTGAAGTCATCACGGTCGCGACGTTGACTCAATGATTGAAGAACAACACCCTGGTTAGTGGGGATAACAAGGGAATGGCTGCGTATTTATACGAATGTGAGCGGCGAACATCTTCACGTTGTACATGACTCATAAGCTCCATTGGTCATAATTATCATCCAAAGCATATGCCGAGCCAAACACCGCCCCCGGCAACACCAGCTTCGTGGCCGCGTTTGTTCAATGTATGTCATACATCCCTCGAACTCCTTTTTTTCATTTAATATGCACTCTCATTCCTTCCTGAATCCATTTCGTCCTGTTGTTGGCACACATGCTGACGTTTTTTTCTATTCGTGCCACTGATCAGCCAATGTCGGTGATACGACCCCAAATACGTGAGTTTGAACATGTTAAAAGTTTATTGACCTCAACGACCACATTGCAACTGTTCAGCCTAGGTGCATTTTGCGAATCTCCTGGTCAACCTTATGACGGCGAGCTCTGCGAATACGAGCACTCCACGTGTGGTGGTTATGCCCAGGATTGCCACGGTCGGTCCGTAAAGTATTCACCCTCATGCTTCTGTCAAGCACTGACCATCGGCTTCTCTGAACCCACAGAGGGCCAGGTTTCCGCACCTCGGACTTTGCTTCCAACTTTCTGATTGGAGACGCTCAGTTCAAGGCTTCTCGTGAAGTTATGGAGTCGTTGGCACCCCAAGTGATCTTATCAAGCCCAGACACTGTCATTAAAACTGCAAATACGACAGCCTTGACCAACGTGAGAGGTTCTGTAAGGAGCGTGCACGTGCACATGAATATGTATGTCGTCCGCTTCGCTTCGGATCCCCAAAAATCCATTCGGGTCGGGATTTTTTAACATGAGATTGGGAGATAATTTCTGTTGGCTGACTTGGCGATTTATCTCAGTATGAATTATACGTTCACGCTGCCCAACGGGACTATTGCAAGGACATGTCCTGCAGCGCTAGGTTCGTTCCCATTCTGTCCTACCTGTTCCTGCTAAAAAATCGACCCAACTCTGTAGGGTTTGGCTTTGCGGGTGGGACTACGTGAGTTTGCTTGCACTCAGGAGACGACTTCGCTCCTTAGGATGAATGTGTGATCTTGCTTGATTAACCTGTTCGAAAAGTGACGGTCCTGGAGCATTCGATTTCGTCCAAGGTGTCAACTCATCCGGGCCTCGTCATAATCCGTTTTGGCAGATCGTCAAAGGTACATTCACCATACTCCCGTTCTTTGTGAATCGTACTCAAACGCCGGCTTCGCAGGTGCTGTTACTCCGTCTCCGTCGCAAGTGCAGGTCGATTGTCAATATCCAAAGCCCATCTTGCTAAATACCGTGCGCGGCATTTCCTACTTGATTGCACGCTAATTTACCTATATATACAGGGATATGCCAAGACACCATATCTATGGTCACCGCACACGATCGATGTTCAAATGTTTCGTGTCGGCAACTTTGTCATCCTAATCATGCCCGGGGAGCTAACGACCATGGCTGGAAGACGAATGCGGTATGCATATGCATGTCCCTGTGACTCGAATGATCTGATTCCTTCGGTTAACCATGTTTCTCATCCGCTACACACTTGGTTTGATTTATCCGCTGAGTTAGAGAAGCTCTGCGTGCTCAATTAATCTCATCGGGCATTCTTGACAACTCAGCTTACGTCGTCATTGCTGGTCCTGCTAACACATATGGCCATTATGTCACGACGCGCGAAGAATATTCCATTCAGCGATATGAAGGCGCATCGACGATCTTTGGTCCTGGTTAGTTAGGTTTTCTGTAGTGAAGTTTGATGACTAACTTCATCGTGGACGCCAGCTACGCTCGAAGCCTATATTGATAAGTATAGCGCTCTTGTACCGTATCTTGCTGACGATGCCGCGGAATTGCCGTCGTCTGATCCTCCCCCACGCGAGCAGGTTTCGCTTGCGATCTCCATGCAGGTGCGTTCCTCAGTCAATGGTGTGCTGATCTTGTTGCTCATCAACACATATATTGTCTTTGTCAACCGGTGGGACGCACTGCGTAGAAACCTGTCGTTGTCGACCGCCCTGGTTCCAACAGCTTTGGGGACGTCTTGGTGGATGTGGAGAGTTCGACGTACGCTGCGGGAGACACCGTCACCGTGCAATTCGTAGGGGCAAATCCGAGGGTGAGCGTACTTCACAGTGTTGTGGAAGAATCGATCAAATAATGGTCTATTCGTGCACGACAGAACAATCTTCGCCTTGAAGACACTTTCCTTACTGTCGACCGACTTGTGGACGGTGACTGGACAAACGTACGCACGGATTCGCATCCGTCTACCGTCTATCGGTGGAGCAGGACGAGCAATCTTTTTGGCACGAGTACCGTTAATATCAGCTGGTGAGCCGCGCACTGTTCGCCGCATGGATTGACTTGGCCCGCATATACTGATCCAACCGCCATCTTTCCATTTCGTAGGACGATAGAGGACGATACGCCTGGTAGGTGAACATGAGTAAATACTTTCTTCGGATCTGATGGATTGTCTCCTATAGCTGGAACTTATCGGATCGTGTACTATGGTGATGCTAAACCACTGTTTGGGGCGCTCCGGTCATTTACGGGAGCGTCTTCCTCTTTTACTGTTGGGTGATGCGCCGGGTGCGCGACTGGGTTGGGTACTGTACTGTACTATCGGTTGTATGTATATCATTGTAAATTACGAGGTTAGACGCTGTACGTTCATAACATTATGGGTTGTTTGATTGCGTCGGGAACACTGGTTGTGTGTTTGAACTTTGGCTCTACCACGAGGAGCATCCCCTTCTACCCACCTATCTTCCATGAGGATGATCAGGCAGGATGGTTTTCCTCGCCTAATGACCCACGTTTTTCGTGTCCTGTCTCACCGCATCGCCACCAAGTAAATTTATATGACGTCCGTGTGTGTTGTGTCACTCGATTTCTTCTGCTACGCTATTCCGAGAGGTAAGTAGCTACGTTGAATAAGGTTCAATGTGGCTGATACAGTTTCTCGGAAAATGCCGCCCTGCCAACCTTACGTCGAGCGATCGGGTCGCCTTCCTTCCCATCGTCGACAATATGGGTAAAGGTACGTCGTCCACTCGTCGTCGATCTCGGCCCCGCGCCCATTGAGCGTCCTCGTTGCGCGCTCAGTCTGCATATCGTCCCCTCTCTTCGGCTGCCGTGTCTCACTCTCATCGATCTGAACAGTTCACGGTTCTCTTGCGCGTGCCGGCAAGGTCAAGTCGCAAACACCCAAGGTGGAAAAGCAAGAAAAGAAGAAGAACCCAAAGGGTCGTGCCAAGAAGCGTATGCTCTACAACCGTAGGTGCGTAACGAAAAGGGGGAGCGAATCATAATCATATATATCGGTTGGCTGACTGGATCGTTTCGTTGTTGTCCCCCCTGACAGATTCGTCAACGTCACGCTGCTGGTTGGAGGAAAACGGAGAATGTAGGTTATCATTCTTGCTCGATCGACATTTTGTGGTCTGACTGCGACGTCTTCGTTCCCCTTTAGGAATCAAAACCCAGAGAAATAAACTGGCCTCGCACATGGCCTCTATACACGTCGCTATAATATGGCGGAATGTAATCACATTGGAGTTGGTCAAAGTCTGGAGGCAGACGGAGCGCGACGTCGGTTGCGAATTCCCCTCTTTTTTACTTTTTTTTTATACGCATGTTCGCTATCATGTTTCTTCGCATCGACTATGCTACGGTATGCACTTATGCCCAGATTTTGTTCGAGCGTAGAGGGGAAACGACAATCGATTCCATGAGCCCATCATCAGACTCGAGTACCTGCTAAGCAGACTCCTCACTACTTATTACATCAACCGAGTACATCAATGAAGAAAACGATGATGCGTACAATAACATGCAAAGGTATGATCAAGGCATCATAGGATGTGATATCAACATATAAAAAAACAACAACGAAACATTTGCCATGCACCGCCAGTGGCAGAGGGCTAACGCCAGGCTATGACATTTCCTCGTCGTCGGTGGAGGAAATGTATTCTTTACTTTTGCTAAAGTCGCAGGGAAAAAATCAATCAATCAACCAGAGGCAGACTTGGAGGAGACACGCACAATTGTTTCTTCCGCGGTCCACTGGTCGCCTCCTGGTCTTCATCGTCGCGAACGACCCGCTTCTTCGCTCCCTTCTGGTGTGCGTCGACAGTACATCAGCTCACCAACCCCACATCACGACTCAGTAAAGCGTACCTTTTTAGCTGGCTTGCTCTCCGCCTCATCCTCGCTAAACAATTGCTCGTTATCCTCGCCGCCCTGATCGCCCGATCGCTTCAGCTTTCCTTTCCGCTTCTTCTTGGGCTCAGAAGGCGTAGCCACACCCTCGTCCCCGCTCTCCGCTTCGACCTTGACCTTCTTGCTCGCACGCTTGGATTTCCGTTCTCGCTCCTCGTCGCTTTCCATCTGAACCTCCCTCGTCCATTCCAGAGCCTGCTCTCGCGCAATCCGACGCTCCTCCCCAAGCTTCTCAGCCTGTACACGCAGCTCCTCCATCTTTGCCCTCTGTCGCCACGTAAAAACGATGCGTCAGTATACGACGTCCACATCAAGACAAGAAAGACGGACCTCGACAGCCTCTTGCCGTTGTTTTTCTTCCTGTCTCTTCTGGCGCGCAGCTTCGAGCCTCGCTTGCGCTTCTGCCTCGAACTCTTTTTGAGCAGCGAGATGTTCCTCTGCCCGACGCAGCATGCTCTCTCCGTATTTCCGACGCTGGTCTGCAAGCTCCACACTGTATGGCAAAAACGTAGACGTGTCCGCCGCCAAAGAAGCAAAGATACTAAGAATCGTGCACGTGTGTCAGTTGGTGAACGCTCAAAGTCGAGGGAATGAGGACGTACCGTTGACCATGGTTGGCCTGAGCGATCGCCCACTCGAGATCTTTGAGTGTACGCTTCGAGGGACCGAGTCCAAACATGAGTTCCGCTATTTTCTGTTCAATCATGGCGATGTTGTACATGATTGCTTTGTCGCTCGGTTGTATGTGTAATGCCTATTGAAGGATGTAGAGTGAGCCTCATTCTCCCTCGGAGATGTAAATTGTAGGGGGACGACCCACCATCTGTGCATATTTCAACGCAGTATTCATGGCCGCCGACTTTTGTTCCTTCGTAGCTTTAGCGTACCATGATCGACATAGACACATCAAGACGGGTAGGTTTTGACCGCTGTAAAACTTGACGGAAGCAGTTTCATACTAGTAACACATGAGGTGAGAGGTTCGATAGCGAGACAAGGTAGGCGTCAACTCACACTTTCGATGGCGCGGTCGAACTCGTCTCGCAAGTAGTAACAGTGGCCCATGTTCACATAAACGCTTCCATCGTTGAGTGTCTCCCGAATTTTGGCGAAAACATCGAGCGCCTCTCGCGAGTTCTTCAGCTGCCGCTGAACCTCGTCAGCTGCAGAAACGGGTACCAAACCACTCAGTGTCTCCAGCGCATCTTCCGCGACCGCAATGGCGAGGCCCTGAGCAGCCACTGCACAGAGTGGGTCCAGCTGTAAGGCCTTGTGGTATGCCTCGACCGCCCGTTGAAAGTTTCGCTTTCGCTCGTCGACCATCTTTGGATTAGGATCTCGACTGTCCCGGCTTTGGGTGTACAGAATCCATCCGGCGGCACAGAGAGAGTAAACGTCGTGTCGCTCGTAGTCTTTAAGTGTGGCGAATACAAAGTCCTTGGCCCCCTTGACGTTGTGTTGAAGAAGGAAAGAAGTGTAGAATGCGCGGAGGTTGAGGTTAGAACTCGAGGTGGCCAGGGCTTGCTTGAGCAACTCGTGAGCATCGGGAACCTGGCCAACAGTTACAAGCATTTGTGCTTGTCGGATCTTGGCTATTTGGACTATCAGTGGAGCCTTATCGAGGAGAAAGTCCCACAGAAATACTGACCATCGACATATTCCGGATGGCGAGAAAGAAGCTTGTCGTATGCTTCTTTTGCTATCGCATGCTCCCCGCTGTCTTCGTATACCCTGGCCAGATTGTACAATATCGACGTGGACATAGCCTCTCCGTCCTCTAGGCTGAGAGCCGCTGCCTTCGTCAACGCGTCTTCGTACGTTATCCGCGCTTCGTCCATGTTACCTTCCATGTGTTGCAAGGCGCCCAAATTATTCAGTAGTCGAGGGTCAATTTGACCACTTGTCGCGCTGACCCGTGAGGCGTCACGAAAAGCCTTGGTAGTCCGATCTATGTTGTCGTCCTGCCACAAACGCGCTACTTCGATATGCATTTCCATGTCATCGTTGAGTGCGTTCAATGCTCGACTGGGCGGGTTCGCTTGTCCATTGGCACGTGTGTCGTCGAGTTCAATTGTTTTAGCCACTCGATCAAACAGTTCGCGCGCTTTGTTTTTTTCCTGGGCAATGTCCGCACTCGACACACCCGGCCGGGGATGCGCGCGAAGCGAAGCAAGAAATACAGTGGCCTCTACCGACCGCTGTGGGTTCGGAGATTGTATTAGAGTGTCGAGAGTGTGGATCGCCGCAGCTACTTCATCTAATCAAACGGACGTTCACTGATCTGACTCACTAAAAATAACATAAATGTTACCGTTGAGCATCTGCATCTGTGCCATGCCAATAGCACCAAGTATGTGTTTCGGCTGACCCTCCGTCGCGGTCGTGTAGTATTTTGTTGCCTCTTTTATTGACCCTTCCGAATGCAAGGTTCGCGCAGCTTTCAGATTACCTTCTGTTAGAAGGGTAAGTGTATCGGCGAACTGTACCGTTCGCTCTGCCAGTTTCAATGCCTGGTCGATAGTCAGCAAAGTCGGGGAGATGCACTTGGGGACAATAAACTTGCTCGTTTAAGGTTATTTTTACGAAGGAAGAGTTCGCACAACGCGTTCGCTGCAGCAGCGCTCTGCTGGTTTGCGTTGAATGCCTTCTCGATGTATTTGGTACCAGTCAAGAAGGCCTGGGCGCGTTCCTGTTCGGGCTGGTTTCCCGCCTTGCTCGTGTTGATAGACTCCAACCCCAGCAACAGTTGCGCGGCCCACTCGGACGGATTCTAGGCGCAATGGTCAGTATCAAGTCGGAATAAAGCGTGGTGAGAAGGGTTGCTCACCACCTCCAAACTTCTTTGCCAGGCTGCTTTTGCTTTTGCCTTGTGATCCATCGCCCAGAGGCAGAGCCCGATACCGATGCGAGGATCCGGCGCGCACGACGGGTTGAGTTGAAGGACTTGCTGGAACAGTTTGAGAGCTTGAGGGTAACTCCGTCTCGCGTAAAGAATGCGGGCCTGCGTTTCAAGGATCTATCAATTCTTGCAGCGCTGATAGAGCAGAAGCGCTGACCTTGCCCAGCAAAGCCACGATATTAGTCGGCTTTTCTGCAAGAACTCCTTCAAAGGAGCGCATTGCGTCGTCCATGGATCGAGTAGCGAGTTGATGTATGCCTGTACATTGTCAGCTTGAGATATCCCGATGGAGACTCCTCACGAACCTCGCGTCAAGAATGCCAAGGTTCCACCAACGCCCTCTCCACCTTCTGCTGCAGCTCTCTCTCCCGCATTGAGGAACTGTGCAGCGTCCCGGTAATACTCCTCTTTTGAGCGTACGCCGACGAGCCTATCCTCGCCTGTAAAATAACCATGAACGAGAGCAATTCAAGCCAATGTAGAGGCCATACGGCTATCCTGAAGTATTAGCTTGGGTGCTTTCTGGGCACGTGCGATTTGAATGTTCGCGAGTAGCGCGTATATCGGAGGTGACCGCGCTGTCGTCCCGTTCGCAGTCAAAGCTACGAGAAGAAATGAGTATGACCTGCAGGTGTGCAACAAATGCAACCACGTACATTCGATTGCAGAATGAGCAATCCGCTCGGCAGCGGGAAGGTATCCTCTCCGCCAGTACTCCCCAGCGAGTTTCGCCCACACAGGAACCTTGCATTGACTTTCTTTGAGGAGGTCGAGTACGTCGTCCGGGTTTGGGTCGAGGTTGTCCAAGTCGATTGTGATGACTTCTTGACCTCCAAGCTCGATGTCGATCGACCGTTCCGCACCGCTTGTCGAATCGTCCATGACCGCGTTGCAATATACTATCGGATTTCGGAAGACAATTGACGGTTTCACGGATTACATAATAAACAAGCTCAGAAGCTCCCTACTTGTAAGCACTGTACATCACTTGCCCGATGCAGCCCAACCCCGATACTCCCCGACGGACGAGCAAGCAAGCATAACCGCCCGAGTATCCCTCGTCGTAGTACACAGACAAAGGACTGTGGCCTTCGGCCCAAAGTGCGGCACGTTCATTCCGCAAGTTGAAGCTGCTATACAACTCGGAGATATGTCTCAACCAAAGGAAAACCCATACCTTGCACACCTCCACCCAAGTCAAAGGGGAACAGGCTCAAAAACTCCAAAAGGGTCTGAGAATGAACCGCTCTTTGGTTTCGTGCCACGCATGGTGACAGCCAATCAAGTCCGCAAGGCATTGGTGAGATCAACCATCCAGTAATCTCAATTCCGAGTCCATTTGTTCAATGTTCTACTCCACTTCCAGGCGCAAGACGTGAATCCTTTCACCAAACGCCCTCATTCGGCCCAGTTCAAGAAAATACTGGAGGTACGCAAGAAGCTCCCGGTCTATACGCAAATGGACGAATTCTACAAGATGGTGAGTCAATCTCAATCTCTGAATCATTATTCCAGTGCGACTTTATATTCGTTACAAACGTGCTGACATGTTTTCAGTTCACCGCCAACCAGATCATCGTCATGGTTGGCGAAACTGGAGCTGGCAAGACGACACAGTAAGTTGGCAACCGAGAGAGACTCTCTCTCGTCTATCTTTTTAAAATTACGAACTTATAGACCGGTCTCTTTTCGTCGATAGAATACCACAATTTGTCGTGTACTCGGACCTCCCCCACACCAGAGGAAAAATTGTTGCGTGTACGCAACCACGTCGTGTTGCTGCCATGTCGGTGGCCAAGCGCGTCGCCGACGAGATGGACGGTGTGTTGTTAATATTTATTCCAGATGATTGTACATGCTCATGTTTGCCATACTACTACCACAACACAGTACAACTTGGGCGAGAAGTTGGTTATTCGATACGTTTCGAAGACATGACCGAGCCCGGCACCACGTTCCTCAAGTATATGACGGATGGTATGCTTCTTCGCGAAGCCATGAACGACCCAGAACTCGAGCGGTATTCGACAATCATCCTCGACGAGGCTCATGAACGAACTCTGGCAACCGATATTCTGATGGGCCTTTTGAAGTCGCTCGCCAAGAGACGCCATGACCTCAAAATCATCGTCATGTCTGCTACTCTCGACGCACTCAAGTTTCAGAAATACTTTGGTATCAAAGAAGGTTCCCAAGCACCATTGTTCAAAGTCCCTGGCCGCACGCACCCCGTTGAAGTCTTTTATACTCAGGAACCAGAGCCTGATTATGTCGAGGCAGCGATCCGGACTGTTTTGATAATTCATCGTGCCGAAGACCCAGGTGATGTCCTGCTGTTCCTGACCGGAGAGGAGGAAATAGAGGATGCCTGCCGAAAAATTAGACTGGAGGCCGACGACCTTGTCAACCAAGACCCAGACTCTGTTGGTCCTCTGGTCTGTATCCCGCTTTATTCGTCTCTTCCACCTCAACAGCAACAGCGAATATTCGAGCCCCCTCCACAAGCCCAGACGCCAGGTGGTCCTCCCGGAAGAAAAGTGGTCATCTCTACAAATGTCGCGGAGACGTCCTTGACAATCGACGGCATTGTTTATGTCGTTGATCCTGGCTTTTCTAAGCAAAAGGTGTATAACCCACGGATACGAGTCGAGAGTTTGCTAGTGAGCCCGATATCGAAGGCTTCGGCTCAGCAACGAGCAGGACGTGCTGGAAGAACGCGTCCTGGAAAGTGCTTCAGGTTGTATACCGAGAAGGACTTCATGACGGAGCTGGAGGAACAGACACATCCCGAGATCCTCAGGAGTAACTTGGCGAATACTGTGTTAGAGTTGGTCAAGGCCGGAGTTAAGGTATGAGCGTTCGCATCAGTCTTGGAATGTCACTCATCCGTCCGTTCGTAGGATCTTGTACGGTTTGATTACATAGACGCCCCTGCGCCAGAAACTCTGATGCGTGCTTTGGAATTGTTGAGCTATTTGTCGGCGCTGGACGATGATGGCAATATCACTGACCTTGGGAACATGATGGCCGAGTTCCCGCTAGACCCTCAGGTGTGTGCTGATTCATACGTTCCTAGGCTTGCTCAATAACGCCGGTTTCAGCTTTCGAAGATGCTTATATCCAGCCCTGAATTCCAATGTAGTCACGACATTCTGACGATCACCGCAATGCTGTCCGGTAAATAATGATCTTTTTTTTGTTCTGAATGCCCTCTTATGTCAAATTCACAGTGCCAAACGTATGGCTCCGACCGAATAATCAGCGCAAAGAAGCAGATGCTGCAAAGGCCTTGCTCAGCATTCCAGACAGCGATCATTTGACGCTACTCAACGTGTACAATTCTTACATGCAAAGTAACGATCCCCGTGATCCATTTTGTTTACATTACTCACCTGCCACACAGACAAGGGCGATAAAAACTGGGCTTGGCATAACTATCTTTCTGCACGATCGCTGGCCCAAGCCGAGAACGTCCGTCAGCAGCTGGAACGTACTATGGAACGCTACGAACTACCCCTTATATCGACCGCAGATGAGAGGAAGAGGTACCTGAACATCAGGAAAGCATTATGTGTTGGTTTCTTTATGCAAGTCGCACATAAGGAGGGTGAAAAGGGAAATTACCTTACGGTCAAGGACAACCAGGTGGGTTGTGCCCGCTGTTTTTGTTCTCCTGGTAAACGTCGATTGACGATGAGTGCCGGCGCTAGGTCGTCGCTTTACACCCGTCTTGCGGTCTGGACACACAACCCGAATGGGTCACGTTCAATGAATTCGTTTTGACGACGAGACCTTACATCCGGACGGTGACGGACGTCCGGCCTGAGTGGTACGTGCTTCGTTTGACTTCGGTAGGTCAATTCTGATGACGGAGCTTTGCAGGCTGTTGGAATTCGCACCTACCTACTTTGACCTTGCGAGTTTCAAGGACGGAGAGACCAAGAGAACCTTGCAGTGCGTCATCAACAAGAAGGCAGGCAAGTCTCGGCGTATTGAGGAGTCAGGACCGGCGAAGAAGAAGCTGAAGAAGTGAACGCTTTCGCATGACGGACGGTGTTTCCACCGCACCAGTTGCTATATATTGTAGATTTTTTTTCTCTCTTTGATAGATATTTTACTTTTCCTTGACGTTCGAAAGGAACGGAGGAACATATGTTAGACGTGTTGATAACATGTTGTACTCTTTGCTTCCGAAACTTTTTTTCTCGGAGTCGCTGCAACTTTGCAGGCGACGTCTTCCATTATTTAGCCTTGTGTGGTACAGCTTGAATTTGTCTTGTAACACCAGGCCAGATGACTCGGAATATTGGAGACACCTCCGCTTTCCAACGATCTGCCCTGATAGCAGTCACATCAACGTTGCCAAACGATTTCGGCCGCACAATGGAAACGTGCTATTATTAATTCCTCACCAACAGGTTATGTGTCAAATTTGGGCAGCTATCCGAAGCTTTCACACTTCGATTCATAGCCGAACATACTTTGGAACCATTCCAGTTCCAAGGGGTCCATTGTGCATTCGTTCACAAAAGATGCGCATACATCTTGATGGATTGGATCAAGGGTCAGATGCTTGCATGTGGGTGGGCATCGAGATCAGAAGAATCAAAGACCAGGATTTTCAACCAGCTGAGGAAAATGGTGGATAAAATGAGGAACCTTCCCGCCCCAGGACAGTGGACACTGCATATCGAACGCCGTCGGTGGACCACTCTATGACTTCAGATTCGGTAGGAAAACCCCTGCCATCGGACCATTCGACTACATTCACGACTTCCACCTTTTCATTTGCATTGGATTACAGGAGCATCCAGAGAGATATCCAGAAGTCGGAGACATGATGCGTTTGCAGGACCGAACTGATTGGCCTTTGCCAGTATTCACCCACGGCGACCTCAGCAACTTCAATATCATGGTACATGGAGATAACGTGGTCGGTATTAGGAAACGGCAGGATGTGTATCCGATCTACTGGGAATACACTATGGCACGTCTCCAAGCAAGTCCGCTGAATACTATGTGGTGGTCGGAGGAGGCGGACCGCTTTCTGGAACCTATGCGAAAAGAAGACGATATGGAAACATTGCGGCTGAAATACTTTGGTCGATTTCCATGGTTTGGATGATATATTAGGTATGGCGGTTGGAGCATAAAGGCAATAACAAAGTCACAGAACGGATTTATGTAACATACCCTGCGCAATACCATGATAATGGCGTTACTAGTTCCCTGGTGTGATTCAAGTTCATTCTTCCAAATAGTTTCCGCTACCGCACATTGGGCCCCTTTCGTTTCAAACACCGTGTAATGATTGGATACATCCCTGGCATTGGACAAACATGTACAGTACTATGATTTCGACAACGAAAGGTTCTATTACGGAGGTGACTTTCCTGGTTTTAGCAGTAGGCGGAGTGTCTGATTAAGGGGTAACGCTTCCTTCAGCGCTATAGGCCAATGTGAATGGCGGGAGCGTACATGTCACTTCCGGCAGCGGACTATTGTTTACTGTACATGTGTACGGTCACGATAATACATCGTCGAGGCTCAGAGAGGCTGAGGTTTTGTACAAAAAAAGCAGAAAAAAGAAAATTGGCATAATAGAACGAGTTGTTGATCATTCAAGAATTTCAAGTTGCTCTGAATCCGAGTCTCTGCTTGGATATAAGTATGGTCTGTAAGGATACAGAGTTACGCACTTACAGATACATCTCCAACGGATCAAAGCGAACCTCAGAGACCGCGTCGAAGTATCTTCTAGTCGCCGGTTCAGGGTCGTCTGAAACATAGTGGCCATCGCGAATCTCTTTCACACCTGCTAGACCATACGCTTCAAGCAGCACGGCTTCAGACTCTTCACATTCTACCTGCACATCAGCCAGTGCAAGGATCGCAAGCTTCTTCCTAGAAAGCGCGGTGATGTACTCTGCAAGCATATCGTCGGCAGACTTTCGTTGCGGTAAATCCACTGGTTCCCCCTGTGTTCTCTGTCAACGTTGGGTATTTTATAACAAAAATTTGAAAGTAGACCGTTAGGTGAGCCCTCTTCAGTAATCCAACTATGTCACATTCTTCGAGCCCTTGCGTGTGCTCGTCATCTGGCATATAAGATGGGCCTGCTGCGAGGGTTGGTTTTTGGACTTGCATCGTCGTATCCTCTGAATCGCGGAGGGTGGAAGGATCCATCGATGGAGCTTGATATGTTCGAACTGCCTACCCTCCATTTTAAGGCGCGAGGTTCAACGGAGATTCTAGTTCAATTCAGTTGTGCGTGGGTAGAGTGCCAAATAAACTCCTACTAATTTGGGTTACCTGTGCTCATCATGTGGTCACTTCACTTCATATCCAGCGTTCGATCGTTCAGAGAACTTCAGAAGGTCGTACAGTCGGTTAGCCATCGTCAGGGAGCGTGTGCAAATTTCGTTACATGAGGTATGGTGACTAGTCCCAGACGGGAATTTCAGAGCCGCACTTGCGCTCTCTCACTGGCGACAACGGCCGTTTTACGATCGAACACATCATTATGTAAATGTGATTTGACGAACGTGCAGTGTTGCCCACCTCGCGGACCCTCAGGCAGGAAGACAGTCGTTCCTTCTTTTAGGTCTAGCCATATGTATCGCTAAGTTGGTTTCAGTGGTGGAACAACAAGCCCTATCGGCAGCTTCTCATCTCCCGAAGATGTAGACTATCCCGATACAATCCGATTGGTGCATCGAGATCAAGGTATCGATTGTTGGCTTGGCAGTCGATGAACTTTGCACTGGCTAAATTGAACAGAACGACTGAGTGATTAGGGTGATCTATAGGGCAAATCTTCTGAACACGCTCGAAAGTCTGGATGGCTGCGTCTAGATCCATTTGGTCATGCCGCTGGCGGTAACGAAGGAGAACAAGATGTCCCTCGTCAGTCAGCTGTTCCAGCACGTTCATTTCGCGTGACTCCGATAGCTATTTCCATAAGTTCAGAAAATGAATACAGCACCATGAACAATCTGCTTACGTCCAAGTTGGGACAGGATTCATTCGTGTCACAAATGCGTCGCTCCGTGTTGATCCGAAGGGACGAACATGACGGTAAAATATCACCCTTTTGCTCCGTAAAGTCGATGACTACGAAATGTCAAGCAGAGTGCAGCAGACAAAAGAGTCGCTTACGGTCAAGCTGTTCATTCCGATGATTGAACACTTCTCCTACAGTAATTTTGAATTGACGGAGTAATTCTCCGTTTCCTAGCCTTGGTCCAAGCTCGAACGATGCGTAGACACTAAACGAAATGGAAGATGATTGATCCGATGGCCTTGGCAGCTATTCAATGAACGTAGCAAAGATTCGGTAAAGGAAGACGCACAAGATGATCTCTTCATCCCATTCTACGGCATCCTTCGCTGTCGACACGGGTTTGTTCGATGTTTGTATGATACTTTCATCAACTTCTACAATAACATGGAAGCCTACTGGCATCCGATGGAGGCCGCACGCATGACTGGACAGGTGTATTTGCGATGTCTGCAGGGATGCCAGCGCGAAATTGCTACGCATGCGTTACAACTTGAAAGACATGTTCGTATTTGTTGGTAGGTGATGAATGCGAATCCGAGTCGCATGGTGGTTGGAGGGAAAAAGCGGGACTACATAATTGGCTGTCTTGATTCATGGAGTCTGAGAGCACGGAGGAATGTGGGCAAGTTCTGAGTGGCGGGGGTTCTGCAGCAGTCAGTTCATAAAGGGGGCCATTTCTGATAGAATAACGTCCATAGCAAGAACGAGTCACTGAAGCACACAGGCTACAGCCATAGATGGCTTGGTCATTTTTACGTACCGACGTCAGCCACGGAGGCACCAGGTTCAGGACGCAGTAGATGCCGGGAGGATGATGGGGTCATTCGTAACCATAGTGACGGAAGGTACCTGCCGAGCTGCGGAAATGTCCCGAGCCTGGTGCCTAAGGATTCATAAAGCGCTCCCCGTCCAACCTCGGACTCGTCGAGTCGACTCTAGAATAACACGGCTAGGGTCCACCGCACGTCGCGAAGCAGGACGTGGTCGCATCCGCTCAAGGTATACTTGCCACAGGCCTCAATGACTCGGAGAGGTCGACGCGGTGCGAGTGAAGACTTCCGTCGCGACACGGGTGCTGTCTCTTTGGCCGCATGTTGGCGTGATCGTGTCGCGTACTAAAGTACTCGCGTTCAAATGACGTAGTGAAAGAAATATCAGTGACTGACTCAGATCGCGGAACAGGGGAAACTGGACAATCCAACCTTGTAGGAAATTGCCTATCGACCCTACCCCTTCAGCGCCCCCTCGGACGCGACCAAGCTTATCCCGTGCGGGCCGTCATCCAAGCCGGATGCACTCTTGAAACCTGATAGACCATTTCGAAAGGCTGGACGTGAACCATGGGGTTCATTAAATCATCGTCGGAAGTACATGTGAGAACTGGTATCAGTGTAGCCGCACGGACGAACGTACTTATAGCTTACTAATACCGTAGAATTGAGTTTGAACCGCAACTTGCATAACACTGGCGTTCATTCACCCGAAGACGATGTCTCAGACCCTCCTGGCTGGAAAGGAAACTAGATCTGAACATGGTAGACTCCAAGACTGCCAAAACGCCCCCAAGCTATCGGCAGCCGCTATCTTACTTACTCATTGATGGCACTCGCGCCGCCATCCGAGGTTCACGACCTTGGCGTTTGTCTCGATCGTGCCCAACCCCGGATTCTTCAAAGCCTCTACCTCGCCCTATCGTATTTCTGACCTCGTTCGCGCAGTTCACGCACAAACTCGAGTTGAGGTACACGGACAAACTGGGACGGCAAAGGAGGCCCCGGAGGCGTATGCAGCGCGCAGTCCGGTAGATCACGTAGCCACGATCGTGGTGCACGTCTTTTCTTTACCTCTTTTCATCGTTCTCTGTGACGATTAGCACTGGCCTGACGCGGGTTTTCCGGTTGCAGGTGCTTCCAGGGTCGGAAGACAAGATCGTACGTCGGAGCAGGCAGGCTGAGAATATTGTGAAAACGATCATCTCGTACGGCAGTGGGGATAAGGTGAAGTAGTATCGTATCGGCTTTTCGAGGGCGAGGGTCATGGTTGGCAACTTGCCGAGTCAATCAAGGAGGTGGTCATGCTCGAGCACGAGTGATATGACCAGCACCAGCTCTGACGGGTCAAACTGAAACGCGTTGGTCTGTATCAGCCGGACATTCTGATAGGACAGGTGTCCGATACTCGTGCATGTTTGGTTTGCAGAATCATGCAAGTATGGATGCAGACAGAGTAATCAGCAGTTTCAAGAGGAAGGCTCCGCGGGTTACGGTTATGTACCTGCCAAGTGACTTGGATTTGCTTTTTCTCGGATGATTGGAGAGGCTGGACGGGCTGTCGGGCGGAACGGCAGTGTCGCGGATATCCTGGTATGGGCGGGTACTCGGGTCCCAGTGCTTCAATATTTGCAAGACAAGTAGTAGGTCGAGAAGATGGTGAATACTAGTACGAAAGGTTGAATTTTCAGTTCGGTTCGCTGTTACGACGGACCGGATCTGCATGATCCTATCCAGCTCTTGTGACCAGACCTCTTACAGATGAGTGTTCCGAAAGGCCAGGTCGATTCTGCGTCTTGCCCGCTGTATGCGCGTATCGATCTCCGAACAGTTAAGCGTTTCCTCTCATCACCGTGCACCTTCTCATTACAGATTGAATTCTAGCGAAGTATCGCTCCAGTCTACAGTGGCGGCCGCGATAATAGTAATACTGTTAAGCGTCCATTAGGACGAGCAGCGGACAAGCTGCACGTGACCCGAGAGGAATGATGCAATACTCTCCTCGAGGAGAGCGAAGCCCCTCGAGGAGGCATCAGTCATCCATTTATAATGATTACGTAGCATAGATATAAAAGCCCAAAAACAAAATAGGGGACAGAGGCAAGAGAGCTACCCACAAGCTCTGTCCCCACCTCACTCTCGTCTGATTCTAAGTCAGAACTCGACTCGTCGGAAGTCTCTGCGCCACTACCATTTCCTCACTCGCTTTTCGACAAATACAATTGGCTTATGGTACATTAAGGACTGCGAGAGTGGTTTTGTCGAGCGACGAGAGCGTTTGCGATATCTTGGATGGCTTCATGGAGAGGGGAAGGGGGTTTGGGTATCAATGCAAAGAACGTTGGCAACACAGCTTGGGGTGGAGGTGTTCGCTCGAATGTAAGGGATGCCACATCAATGTACTATCATTACGCCATTAGTGCAAAAAAAGCATTAATGATTTTCTACAAGCTCAACAAGACAAGCTATTGCGCTCGGTACGGTAATACAGATTGAGAACAAGGTAACACACATACTTTCATTTTTTTC
The DNA here is from genome assembly GCA_038091415.1 of Leccinum variicolor. NCBI lineage: Eukaryota > Fungi > Basidiomycota > Agaricomycetes > Boletales > Boletaceae > Leccinum > Leccinum variicolor. The sequence continues at coordinate 26,786 of JBBPOK010000348.1, forward strand.
TGATTTTTTTCTCTTCGTGTTGGGAGTACCGAAGACTCTCAATTTCTGACCCCTTTTGCGCATCTAGTGCAAACTTTGGTCACATCGGGTCACACTACGGCACGCTTCGGAAGTTCAGAATTCAATCTCCGTCGAGGCCGTGCCATCTTGTGGTCACTGACTAGGGTCACATTTGCGGTCCGTCACGTTCGGCACAAGATGCCGACGAGGAGATTAAACTCTTGTCACGGACGGACTCCAGTGTGACAATCTCTCTCCATCCAGACCCACATATTTTGTTCTACAACTTCATCCGGTGCGTTTTTAACTCTGATACTTGGTAGAGAGACCACTTACATACTGAATAATAATCCTCAGGTCTTACTTCGTCAGTTGATAAGCAGGATCAATGGGATCTGGGGCTCATAAAGCAGGTGCAGATTGACACCTGCTGATATTTTGTTAAATCACGAACTGACTACCATCACAATCACCCTCAAGTTTTTGTCCTTAGTTAGAGTACATACTTAGCCATCTCGCATAATTTTTTCAGGACAATAGAAACACGAGAAGGTGTTTCAATGTTGTGTTTTAAAAGTTTTGCATTGCAAAGTCACTTTGCACTAATGGCGTAATGATAGTATTAGGACTGCGTCGCCAGAGGCTCCCACAGAGCTACAGAGTTCCATCTGTGTCGTCCAGGCGAGAGGAACCAAAACCTACTCCCGGTGATCCTGACGACTGCGACCCTGCATTCCCCTGATGCTGGTTCAAGAACCGGATGGGTAAATGGGTACCGAGGTTATTACTATTGATGGGACGTCGGACCGGCCTGATTGGTATGTGCTTCGCTTGGCATTAGCAAATCAATTTTGATGACATAGCTTTGCAGGCTGTTGGAATTCGCACCTACCTACTTTGACCTTGCGAGTTTCAAGGACGGAGAGACCAAGAGAACCTTGCAGTGTGTCATCAACAAGAAGGCCGGCAAGTCTCGGCGTATCGACGAGTCGGAACCGGTCAAGAAGAAGCACAAGAAGTGAACGCTTTTACATGACGGACGGTGTTTCGACCGCACCAGTTACTATATATTGTAGATTTTTCTCTCTTTTTGATAGATATTTACTTTTCTTCGACGTTCGAAAGGAACGGAGCATATGTTAGACGTGTTGATAACATGTTGTACTCTTTGCTTCCGAAACTTTTTTTTCTCGGAGCCGCTGCAACTTTGCAGGCGACGTCTTCCCTTATTTATTTAACCTTGTGTGGTATAACTCGAATTTGTCTTGTAACACCTAAACGGAACCATCAGGACAGCCCCAGAGCAGGCCAAATGTGACTCGGAATATTCGAGACACTACCGCTTTCCAACGATCTGCCCTGATAGCAGTCACATCAACGTTGCCAGACGATTTCGGCCGCACAATGGAAACGTCCTGAAGCTTTCACACTTCAATTCATAGCCAAACATACTTCCATTCCAGTTCCAAGGGTCCATTGTGCATTCGTTCACAAAGGATGCGCATACATCTTGATGGATAGGATCAAGGGTCAGATAGGCTTGTATGTGCCATGTGGGCATCGAGATCGGAATAGTCCAAGAGCAGGATTTTCGACCAGCTGAGGAAAATGGTGGATGAGATGAGGAACCTTCCCGCCCCAGGACACTGCATATCCAACGCCGTCGGTGGACCACTTTATGACCCAAGATTCGCTGGGACAACCTTTACCATTCGACCATTCGACAACATTCATGATTTCCACCTTTTCATTCGCAATGGATTTCAGGAGCCTCCAGAGAGATATCCAGAAATCGGAGACATGATGCGTTTGCATGACCGAACTGATTGGCCTTTGCCAGTATTCACCCACAGCGACCTCAGCAGCTTCAATATCATGGTCCATGGAGATAACGTGGTCGGTATTATAGATTGGGAAACGGCAGGATGGTATCCGATCTACTGGGAATACAATATGGCACGTCTCCAAGCAAGTCCGCTGAATATGTGCTGGTGGTCGGAGGCGGACCGCTTTCTGGAACCTATGCGAAAGGAAGAGGATATGGAAACATTGCGGCTGAAATACTTTGGTCCATTTCCATGATCTGGGTGATATAAGGTATGAAGCATAAAGGCAATAACGAACTCACAGAACGGATTTGCAGATGTTACCCTGCGCAATGCCATGGTGTTCGTTCCCTGGTATGACTTCGTTCTTCCAAATAGTTTCCGCTACCGCACATTGGGCCCCTTTCGTTTCAAACACTGTAATGATTGGATATATAGATGTATGTACATGACTGGCGTTGGACAAACATGTATGATTTCGACAACGACTTTCCTGGTTCTAGCAGTAGGCGGAGTCTCTGATTAAGGGGTAGTATAGGCCAGGCCAACGTGAATGGCGGGAGCGTACATGTCACTACCGGCGGCAGCAGACTATTGTTTACTGTACATGTGTACGGTCACGATGATACATCGTCGAGGCTCAGAGAGGCAGAGGTTTCGTACAAAAAAGCAGAAAAAAGAAAATTGGCATAATAGAACGAGTTGTTGATCATTGCTCTCTGCTTGGAAATAAGTATGGTCTGTAAGGATACAATTACGCACTTACTGATACATCTCCAACGGATCGAAGCGAACGTCAGAGACAGCGTCGAAGTATCTTCCAGTCGCCGATTCAGGGTCGTCTGTAACGTAGTGGCCATCTCGAATCTCCTTCAGACGTCCTATACCATAAGCTTCAAGCAGCACGGCTTCAGAGTCTTCACATTCAACCTGCACATCAGCCAGTGCAAGGACCGCAAACTTCTTCCTAGAAAGCGCGCGGATGTACTCTGAAAGTACATCATCGATAGACTTTCGTTGCGGTAAATCCGCTGGTTTCCCCTGTACGGTTCTCTGTCAGCGCTTCAGTATTGGGTATTTTATAATAATAAAAATTGAAATAGCCTACCATTAGGTGACTCGGAGCCTTCCTGCCAGTGAGTGATTCAAATATGTAATCTGAGATCCTTTGCATGTGCTCGTCATCTGGCATATAAGATGGCTCGGAAGCTGCGAGGGTTGGTTTTTGGACTTGCATCGTCGTATCCTCTGAATCGCGGAGGGTGGAAGGATCCATCGATCATCGGAGCTTGATAGGTTCGAGTTAGGGAGCGTGTGCAAGATCAGGCATCGGGCCAGACGGGAATTTCACAGCCGCACTTGCACTCTCTACAACGGCCGCTTTGTGATGATTGAACGCGACGACTCAGTCGACGAACGTGCGGCAGTGTTGCCCACCGTGACAGTGCTTATAGCTTACTAATACGGTAGAATTGAGTTTGAACCGCAACACAACACTGGCGTTCATTCACCCGAAGACGACGCTTATACTTATCCTGTCTCAGACCCCCCTGGCTGGAAAGGAAACTAGATCTGAACATGGTGGACTCCAAGACTGCCAAGACGCCCCCAAGCTATCGGCAGCCGCTCCTTACTTACTCATTGATGGCACTCGTGCCGCCATCCGAGGTTCACGACCTTAGCGTTTGTCTCGATCGTGCCCGACCCCGGATTCTTCAAAGCCTCTACCTCGCCCTTTCGTATTTCTGACCTTGTCTCGTTCGCACAGTTCACGCACAAACTCGAGCTGAGGTACACGGACAAGCTGGGACGGCACAGGAGGCCCCGGAGGTGTATGCGGCGCGCAGTCCGGTAAATCACCCAGCCATGGTCGTGGTGCACGTCTTTTCATTACCTCTTTTCATTGTTCTCTGTGTGACAATTAGCACTGGCCTGATGCGGATTTTCCGGTTGCAGGTGCTTCAAGGGTCGGAAGACAAGACCATACTTCCGGAGCAGACTGAGAAGATTGTGGACACGATCATCTCGTACGGCGGTGGGGATAGGGTGAAGTATCGTATCGGCTTTTCGAGGGCGAGGGTCATGGTTGGCAACTTGCCGAGTCGATCAAGGAGGCGATCATGCTCGAGCACGAATGATATGACCAGCACACCTGCTCTGACGGGTCAAAATGAAACGCGTCGGTCTGTATCAGCCAAACATTCTGAGGAGATGTCTGATACTCGTGCGTGTTAGATTTGCAGAATCATGCAACTATGGATGCAGACAGAGTAATCAGCAGTTTCAAGAGGAAGGCTCCGCGGGTTACGGTTACCTGCCAAGTGAAGAACCCTTGAATTTTCTTTTTCTCGAATGATGGAGAGGCTGGACGGGCTGTCGCGCCGGACACTTGGGGCGGTGACGCTACTCTAGGTGCACATCATGCGGGTCTTCATTCTCTCCTGGTATGGGCGGGTACTCCGGTCACAGTGCTTCAATATTTGCAAGACAAGTAGTAGGTCGAGAAGATGGTGAATACTACGAAAGGTTGAATTTTCGGTTCGGTTCGCTGTTACGACGGACTCATCTTTATGATCCTATCCGGCCAGACCTCTTAAGGCCTGAGGAGTGTTCCAAAAGGTCAGGTCGATTCTGCGTCTTGCCACTGCGAGAATGTGTCCATACCCGCTGTATGCGCGTATCTGGCCTCCGAACAGTTACGCGTTACCTCTCGTCATCGTGCACCTTCTCATTACAGATCGAATTCTAGCGAAGTATCGCTCCAGTCTACAGTGGCGGCCGCTGGTACATAAGTAAGGACTGCGACAGTGGAGTAGCGTAGCAAAGTGTTTACAAGGTTTTGTCGAGCGACGAGAACGTTTGCGATATCTTGGATGGCTTCATGGAGAGGGGAAGGGGGTTGGGTATCAATGCAAAGAACGTTGGCAACACAGCTTGGGGTGGAGGTGTTCGCTCGAATGTAAGGGATGCCACATCAGTGTATTAGGACTGCGCTGCCAGAGGCTCCTGGTGATCCTGACGACTGCGACCCTGCATTCCCCTGATGCTGGTTCAAGAACCGGATGGGTAAATGGGTACCGAGGTTATTACTATTGATGGCACGAGCAGAAACACGTTTGATGATCGCACATCTATATACCGGGAAACGATGCCTGCTGACTAGGATATTGACTCGGATGTCGGAATCACTTGCGTTGCAATCACCATTGGTTCTAATATCTTGTTTTCATCGGTCTTGATTTGATTTGTCTTCTGCTCCGATGACTTGATATGGGCGCTTATAGTTTTTATTCCGCTCCTGCTATTTCTATCCACATGTTGATGACCTCGACCGGGTGATCGCCGAATGTTGATGATTTGACGTCCTTGATCAGTTTGGGACTGCAAAGTAAACGCGGAGGACTCGACGAGGAACTCAACTATTCCGGAATATGCGGACTAGCGAAGAAGAAGCACTACTAACGGCCGCTGCATCCAGTAAACTCTGGATGCAACGGCCACTAATAAGTATAGCAGCTGGTCCGGTGGAAACACCGTCCATCATGCGAAAGCGTTCACTTCCACTGCTTCCTCTTGACCGGTCCCGACTCCTCGATACGCCGAGACTTGCCCGCCTTCCTGTTGATGACGCACTGCAAGGTTCTCTTGGTCTCTCCGTCCTTGAAACTCGCAAGGTCAAAGTAGGTAGGTGCGAATTCCAACAGCCTGCAAAGCTCCGTCATCAGAATTGACCTACCGAAG